>DWCF01005183.1:0-14762 GCA_018230265.1 Delias oraia
GTAAATTCCTTGAGCATTTTAATCTCAGTTAAAGTGAAAGTTACTGTTCAACCAGCAATTTCAGACCGATATTAAAAAAGACAATTAAATAGATCTTAGCTGTTTTAATTGATTTTATTGTTCAATCTCAGGTATAAAATAACGTATTATACTAATCATATTAAAATAGAACACATAATAACAAATAGTAACTAAAGAAAAAGAAACTTTTCTAGACATCATCTCATTGTCCGAGAGTCAGAAGAATAATTGATACTTGTCAATAAATTCCTCCCAAACGTTCCATTCTTGTCAACGGATCAACACCCACACAAGACAAAGAATCCAATATATTTATCGAAACATTAAACATCTTGTAAGAAATACAAACCCAAAACATTAATCAGCATTTAAAACATAAAAAGTATTGATTACATTAAAAACATAACTTTTGTATGTGGCGACTTTTTTATTGCTTGCGCCTCGATGTTTGTCTTTCCACAACTGAGCGTTTTTAAGGCATTCTGTGCCGCGCACCACCTCTCTGTGGAACCACCTGCCAGTGGGGGTATTTCCAAACCATTAAGACTTGGGGAACTTCAAGAGCGTACACTTTCTTTACAGGCCGGCTCTGCGAGGGCTGGGGGTGTCCATGTGGGGAGGACCGCTTGCCCTAGGTGAGCCTCCTGCTCATTTTCCGCCGATGATATAAAAAATATATAAAATACCTTCATATTCGTATGTAAGTTTCCTGAAATCAATGAGAATGAAAATCAAAATCGGTGGCTACATCTTATTCCGTATTTTCTTCGAACTGCTAAAACTCTTTAACTACTCTATTATGAAGCTGAAACTTTTAATTTCTGTGGAGACCAACAATAACAACTTTAACTCTGTTAATGTCGAAACTTGAAATAGCTTTCAGACCGTAGAATTTATACGACTTTTTTAAATCCTTTCTGTTAAGTTTTGATTCAATGTTTCTATCATATATTTTTAACTGACCTTCAAAAATACGAAACAGGGGTTATCAATGCGATGCGTTTTTTACTCTTTTGTTCCACTCCTATCTTGTTGTTCCCGGCCATATTTACGTAATTCAGGGCAGAGTCGCGGATTAGGCGACATTTTTTCAAATTTTAAAAAATTATAGTTTTTACCACATAGTTTTCATGTATTAAAGGATAAGATAATATCTCAATTTTGAGTATGTTTTATTTTTTTCTAATATGAAATATTTATTTACACGCCATTTTTATTGGAATATGTTCATAGAAACAAAACAAATGTAGTTTATCAAATAATTGAAAAGAAAGTATTTCATATACTCTAATAACACTCGGATTTGTCATTTTTATATTAATAAGATCATTAAAAATTATAACATAAAATACTTTACCAAGTTAAATGTTTGAGAGATATATACGAATTGATGAATTTCGAAACTCATCCAATTAAAAAGTTTCTTTACGATTATCGAATTTTTTACGACAATTAAATTTCACATCCGTTAACAAGGGTCGTCTCTCATACTCTTTATGGTGTATACTAATTAAGATACTTTAAGTGCCATATTATAATTAGTAATACTTCAGTAAGAGGATGTTAATGTAATTATAACTGTACTTGTTATTTCACCAAAAATTTAACGCTATGGCATAAATTGTTTCTTTTAAATGATAAAGCGATTTTACTGCCTAAAATAGACTTCAATAACTTTACTTTAAGCATAACTTTGTGATTTATAAATCATTTTTATAAACCCAAATATAATTCATAAATTATTCATTGATACATCTCTAATTACAATTATTTATATATCACAGTGAAGGAGATAAATAATAAATGAACAATACAACAATAGGAATTTCTGATTCTATGATTAAATATTCAAATAGCACCAAAACGATATTATCTTAATATTTATTAACTATTTTCTTACAATAGTTAATTACAGAGATTGTAAAATTTCAAATGTACTAATCGCCTTCCATATTTAATGAATAATTGTATAATTATAATTAAAAAAGCCGCAAATAAAGTAGTAATTGGCATATTATATGGCCATACATGAGCGTCCTGAATAACTGATACTCCGTTAAATAAACCTGTCTTTAAATTGCCTTGGACATTACTGAAAAAAGCTCATTCCGACAGGCGATAACCTGTTAAAGAGTGAACATTAACCTGCACAACCCGACTCATTACTCTACATTGGCGATTATACCGCAATGTGGAATCTTAGTTTTTGTGAACACCGTCTTCTATCGGTAAACGACATAATTAGGGCATGCTATAGGCCTCCTGCATATTCACTTTTTTGTTCAGTGTCTCAACACTGAACAAAATGCTTAAACTACGCAAATTAAACTGCCTTATAAACTTTTTTCGTAATAGTTTCTTGAAATCAATACTATCCAAATAGTTGCGTCAAAATGACATTAAATCTGATCAGAGTGTCAAGCGTCTTAATATTGGGTTTCTTATTGGGATTAATATTCAAATTATATTCAAGTCTAAGCATAATTCAATTGTAATCTCAAATCCCATAAATCCATTTTTTTCTCTTTAATAATTGAAAATAATTAATTGTTGTCGGGCAACCGCTGGAACCAGATCGCTCAAGATCGCAGCGGGTGGGCGTCTTTGGGGGAGGCCTATGTCCAGCAGGGGACTTGAATAGGCTGATGATGATGATGATGAATTGTTGAAAAGTGAATAAAATATTGTATTTTTTTAAGCCATTTCCTAATCAGTTATCATAATATTGTAGGAATAAGATGTAAGAGTAGCATTTGGCCTACATGTTTATTGGAAAGTGCTTATTTAAAACAAAATTTTGAATAGCAGTATTACTAAGTTAAAATAGTTACCAAGTAACTTTCATACTCAATATGAAGACCACATAACTTATATGGTTAAGATTTCATATTAATAATAATTTATATTAATTCGTTCATACAATCTTTAACCAATTATCACTATAATAAAAATAATTATATTTTAATTATAAATGAATTATTTCATTAAACACATTAAAGATATAATAATAAAAGATACAGGAAGAATATTGCTTTACCAAGGTTTCACATATTTTATGAAGTTGACCTCGGCTCTAATATTTTTTAGAGTAACCAAATTGCACTGACACCGAGAGTTACAGTGATAAAGTTTGATAACATTTTCCTACCGTTGATCGTATTATGAAACAAATTTTCACATATCAAACAATTTAGGTACAGTGATATTTTGTATTGACTATAAATACATTTATATTCAAATTTGCGCTTATATAACATAAAAAGGCTTTTATTAATTAAATGTAGACGTTTTATATTGATGTAGTCTAATTTAAGTATACTTTTATGAGATATATTAGCTATTATATATATATATATATATAGATATATTGACGCTAATAATAATAATATAACCAAATTTGCATTTAACATAGTCCTTTTCATGGTGTTCATCATCTAGTATATATTAAGTATCAGTACTAAGTATCATATTTCGCAATGATACTTCTTTGAATCCAAACCAATGTTAGGTCCGTACCAACTGTTAATGTGTATATCAAATCAATATTTTTATTTTTATGTTGTCCACAAACTCTTTTACATTAAAAAAATACAGTAATTCAATCGATCATATAATTTACTCTTAAATAACCTTATTAAAACTCTTTAAATTTCTTGGTATTTTTTATTATATATTCTAGAAGATGAGAACTATGTATGTGAAAAATATTTTCACATAGTGAATAAAAAAGAATTTCCTTTATATCTGTGGTGTATACTTCCGCTTTGTAGATAATTAAAAACATAATAGTTTGAAAAGATTGCAGTTGCGGCTACAACGAAGCTTAATTTGCAAGCTGTTGAAGACAGCCTCGGCTGCCTCTCGGCGCAATTGTCAGAACAATAGCGCAGAATTGGAAAGCTTTAGTGGGTGTTAATTGACACGAGCACCTGCTCTACCTTTACTTTTGAATTTCGATTCCCACTGCACTTGTTATATAACTCGATATAGTCCGATCTCCGTCTACCAAAGCAACAAAGAGATTCGATTCACATACTATACTAAATACTGTGTTTCAGTTTTTTTAGTGTTCATAAATAATTATTACATAACCATAAACACCACGCTTTAGACTCAGCAGCTTACAGAGTTATTTCCCAACTAAAACGACGAGAGGATCTTCAAAGATCGTAACAATCCCAAAAAGGCGACATCGCACTTGCGGCTCAGCAATGGTTCATGGGTCAGAATCGCTTATCCTAGATGAGTCTCCAACTCGATTGCCTCTGTTTTCATAAAAAACTAACGCTATTATTTTTTTATCTGTTGATAGTTCAACAGATAAAAAAATAATAAATAAAATACACTAGAAAAAAACACTTAAAAAATACATGACTTAATGGGTCACTAGACCCACTTATTTAAAATTAGAATGATTTTTATAGTTTTGATTGTTTTTTAGACGAATTAAAATTCAATATATGAAGACATAATTATATATTTATCATATATTTTAAGCAACATTCGTAGCTGATACAGACACGATATTTAATAAGGCTACAAGAAAGGCACCCGTCATTTTTTTATCTATCTAGTATCGAGAGTCGTTAAGAATAGCGGTAATACCATTTAATACAGAGCTGGGAACGGAACTATATTATATAAAAAAATAAAGCAAGCAAAAAATGGATCAAAATTGATTGAACTGCCCTACGAGTCTATAAAAGATTCATATGTAACGAGTAAAAAAACATAGGCATTTTTTCACAATATAACCATGAAATGTAATATGTGTGTAGAACAAGTGACAGATAAAACTATACTATATATGTAATCTCTAAGAAATACTAGATACTCAAATAGTTTTATTTAAGTTTATGTGGTGAATTTTATGCGACAGAATTTTTCTTTTGAACAGAAATTTTCTTAGGAAAATTCCCACATTTTTAAAAACTTTGGTGATACGAAGATTAAACTTTGTGTCTACGAAATATACTTTTTAGAAGAAATTCCTTTTAATATTACAATATAATAATATTATTATAAATATAATTAATATTGTAATAATTTATAGTACAAAATACTACATTTATTTTAAATTGAATTTAACTTAATTAATTATTTAAAAGAGTGCCTCGTAGCTTAATGGTTTTAAATGTGTACCATGAAGCGAGAGGTATCGGGTTCTAATCCCAGTCCGGACAATTAAAATTTTTAATTTAATTTATAATTTATTCGGTCTCTGGAAGGGCATAACACTGGCCGGGCGAATGATGGGAAGCCATGCTGAAGCACATGCTGACGCATTAATTGGGCCGGCTCGCCGGCTCGTCCTAAATGAGACAGGTCTCGGGCTCACATAACTCATTGTGAAACGGTAGTTGTACTTAAAACGGTGATTTTACTATGTTTCGCTGAGTGATTGAAGATATCGGAAATCCTTAAAAATTCCGCTTAAGTAGCATAAAAATCCGGCAGCACAACCTATACGCGGACTGTGGCTCGGTTGTCCACGCCGGTGGTGTTCTCTTACCATATATGTAGAAGACCCACCTGCTCTGTTCTCTGGTATACAATAAAATTCTTTAATACAATATTTTTTAATAATGTTTTGTATATTATATAATTTTACTAAATAAAACCTTTTATCGCTTATCATTTTTTGTCATTTTATTTGTAGCAGGGTAATAAACTAATAAAATAAGGATTAATGAATGCAACTGTCGGCGCTCGAACACTGTATTCTTTGTATCTTTTAAGTCACCGTGACCTTTCATGTTTTAATGCTGTTTTTGTTTATTGTTCAAAATATATCTACTTAAGTGACCTTCCTTTCGAAGAACAGTCGATACAATACTAGTGCACTGAAAACCTAATCACGAATTCTAATAACGTAATGAGGTCACGTGTTTCACGACCTGCAAATTACTTCCTATTGTAAGAAAAATCGATACTTTTTACTTAAATAACTTTAGTAGATCATTTCGTCTTTTTCAAATATTTGTATTTTTACTCCCTCTTATACTTTTCCTTTACAGGACAGTGTGAAGAGTTTACAAAATAGAAACACGGCTTTACGCGTTTAACATTAGCATTCATCTCGCGCAAAACGTATATTCACTTTCCAAGGAATTTCATTAACATACAATTTTATGATAATATTATAGATACTGAAAGTTGTAATCCTTGCTGTTATTGAAATGGCAATCTTGGGTTAAATGAATATATTATGCCGATAGATTAATATAATAATTATATAATCTTAATTAATGCCGATATACGTATTTATAAATCGCTAAAGCAAATACCATAGTATCAAAACTCTATTTTTTTAATATCTCTACAGAAACAATCACAAAGGTAGTCAAATGCGTTTAATAAAAGATTTTTTTTTTTATTTACTTCATACATATGAAACAAAACTATATTTGTATCAAAATCGTGTAGGTATTGATAGAATTAACAAATCTAGCAATACATGGCCTCATGTGATCTTCATCTGTTTCCCCTTACTATCTTTTTTAAATTAGAATTTAAACAATCAAGAATCATATAATAAACAACAACAATTCAATATTTTATATGGACAACAGATTTATGTTTGCTTTTGTAAAATATGAAAAAATATTATTATAATTTTTTAGTATTTTTAGGGTCAAAACATAAGCACAAACATACAAAGAAATATATCTTTCTTTTATATTCAATAATTATAACAATAACAAATTATAACTTTATAAAATGCCTACGCAGTTACGCATTCGTATTTAGTCACAGTATAATTGCAAGAAGCGATATCTTAGGCGGTAATTACTAGTAAGTTGTAACGCAACTGAATTTTCACTTTTCTTCTATTTCACAGTTACTTTCATAAACAAATGTACGTTCTCACACTTTTCCTTAACGTTTCTCATTTAATGATATATAAGATTCCTTTTAGTAGATTATCGTTGGAAATATTAAGATATTACGCGGGAAATCGTTTAAGATTGTGGGAAAGACTAATAATTCAATTTGCAAATTAAAGTAACGTATATATATATTTATATGGTATGGGGGACAACAGAGCAAGTGGGTCTACCAAGGAAGAAATTATAAAGTATAAATTTATAAAAGTAGTGAGCAACTGAAGCGGAAGATTTTAGACGAATTTTGAGCCGGTTTCTGTAGGTACCTAATTTTTTATTCTATAGAGGACAACGGAGTAGGTTGGTCTCTTATATGGTAAGAGAACACCGCCGGCCATGGACAACCTCGCCACTGTACACACATTGGTTGTGCTGTCAGATTTTTACGCCGCTCCAGTGGTACTTTCAAAGGCGTCCGATATCTTACTCACTCTGCGGAACACAGTACCGTTTCACGCTGAGTATTCTGTCAGCCCGTGGTATCACTCCGGACGAGCCGGTCCAATAGTGCATCCGCATGGCTTTCCTAAGCGAGAATCGTGAAAACCGACTCTAGTTAAACAGTATCAATGTTTAAGTCAGGTACACTTGTAATCCATTAATATGACGATCGAACAGGGTTTGCCCGATGACACGCCACAAGCGATTACACGCACTTGTTCTCGCATAATCATTACAACCGACAATAATATTCACACATAAATAATTGTGTAAACTGTGGTTATTTTGGATTGTATAACCTGTTCAGGTATATTTAAAAAATGACTTTAATCCTATGTCATAGGAAAGATGTAATATATGAAATTGTATATGCAATAGTATAATTTTAAATCTAATATTTATTTTAAGTTTTGATACCATGTATTCTAAAACGATTTTATAGTGGAAAAATAATTAAACTTGTTTAACAAATTAACGACATGATTATCAGGTTGCTGAAAATTTGTGTTAGAGAAAAAAAATATCATTCTACGGACATGAGATATATATAATGGAGTTGTAGAAAATGTAAATTATGATAATTTCTTTTAAAAAAGTCTGCGACAGCATCTACTATTATATTTATAGAGTAAAACAACGTTTGCCGAGTCCACTAGTCATCAATAAAAAGCTTTAGAAGCAACATATTTCAGCGACATCTATCGCTTACGTAGTAAACTACTCACCCTTTGAGACGCGTAGCATGGGGGGTCGAGAGCGCCCCCGGGCCGGAACATCGCCGCACTTACAGCTGCCATCTGCCGGCTACCTCACTATACCCTTCCACCGAGACATTGCTCTGAAATTGAGAAAGTTTCGATTTATTTTATTATCAAGAGCATTCTTGCTGTTTTTAAGTACAAAGCAAGTATTTTGGTCTAATTAATATAATAAATGATGTGAATCCTATTTATCTATTCGCCACCAGTTAATGTGAGGAATTCTTAAATAAAATATAGCTCCTTGAAAACCATCAGGCATTTTTTTATGAAAACGGTGGCAAACAAGCAGGACCTTATAATAGGCTTAGAAGATCTCTTAATATCTTAGAATAGGCTCACTTAAATTATGGATATGGGCAGTATTGGAAATAGATTGATAAACTTGATTATCTAATTTAAACGACCAACTTACTCATTTATTACAGTATATTCACATACATACACGTCCCGCCACGCGATGAAAAGACAATCACATTAAGGTCACGGGAAACCGCTGCATCCAGATCGCTCAAGATCGCTTTGGGGAAGGCCTATGTCCAGCTGTGGACTTTAATAGGCTGATGATGATGAATCACATACATAATTGCACATTATATTATTCTTTGACAGAAACAGGATAATAAAGACCTGGAGTAAATAGATTAACAATTTAAAAATGTAGGTACTAAAAAGGCAGTTAGGCTTCTGCTGCTCCCACTCAACGTAAAAATTGAGAGAATATAATGCAAAGGAAACAGCCTCACTTTACGCGGGTATATTGTGGTGGCATCACTCCGGATATACCTGCAGAATGGCACAACCACTTATAAGATACCATTAATTATTTATTAAAAAGTGAGTTTAATGTTTCAGCGCCTTTAAAGCTCGTCTTTCAAATATGTTGTTGAATAATTATGTAAATTTAATTAATTTTGTATTAATGTCAGATATAAAAATGTCTACATATTAAACGTATAATGTTTGAATCCCTCTACCTTTTGAAGGGGTTAGAAAAACGAATATCTTTGGTGAACCGCAATAATTATGCTAGTATTACCACTAACAGGTACTAAGAAACCACCTGTGTGGGAAACTTGGTAGTGGTTGGAAGCGGGGTCAATGACACGGCTGCGGATGCACGTACTCATTGCACAATGCTATCTTTGGTAAAAACTTTGAATTGTCATCGTGACGACGCGATAACAATGAAATAATTACCAATTAGGATTTTAACAGGAGGATGAGTGATTTTTCCTATTAACGTATCTTATCTCTCGACGCCATCTTTGTGGCTAAACTAAATTCAGTGTAGGAGTTTAGCTTTCTGTCATTTAGCCTTTTCAAATCAGTACCATACCTTCATACAGTCCCATATTGGACCATTGTAAAGCAACTTTTGTCTAACGATGTAGAAAGTAGTATTAGGTATACTAGTACTTGTAAAGAAAGTTAGTGAAATTGGTTCAGGTATGTCTGACCATTTGTAATGATATGTAAACTTATAAAAATCCAGTAAGTTACCAGACTATGTAATTTATACTATATAATATGATTAATGGCTGACCGCAAACACATTAAATGTTAAAATTTACTTTACGGGACCTAACTTTCTCATGAATAATTTAGGTTTAGTACAGAAAGTCGAATATTATTGAACATTACACAGCCGAGTTCCACTTTTAATAAAGTACAATCTGAACTAACAACGCATAATTTCTTTAGTGTGGCATTTCACAGGTTTAATTAACCCAGTTTAAGGTACACATGGTGTATAATAAGAAATTCGAGAGATACTTTTTTTTAAGAAACACGCAAGGTGTCCTTTTAAATATTCCTGCTTAAAGTTACAACATATTACTTATTCAAATTGAAAACTTTGCCCTTTTTATAGGATTTCCTTGTATTATGCAGGAAAATTAATTGATATTATACAACAAATAGAACTGAAACATGTTCTTGATTAAATTATACATCATAAGGAATTTTATTTAAAAACAAATTTACGTGTTGGATAGTTTTACTAGTGGGATTTATTATAGGAAAACTGCCAATAAACTTTAATACATATAAGTTCATAAGTACTTTTAATGTAGTAAGTAGGTCACTAGACCGAAGGGTATTACCGGAACGAAAAATAAACTAAAAACTGCATTAGCAGTCACAGTGCCACTCTGCTTTCTATTATGGAGAAACGCGTAATGTCCATACAAGTTATGCCTATTCAGAACGAGAACTTCGTTAAGCAATACAAAGTATAGCTACTTGTTTCAAGGCCTTACAAAAAGTATGAAATCGAAAAGGTTTTATTAAATCTTTCAAGACTTTCCATTTAAAAAAATTAAAAAATAAATTCTTTCAAAACATCGAAATTCGACATCAAACTCCGACAAATTTGCGTGAATTTTTTTTATGTTATAGCGGAAAACGAAGTAGGTAGGTCTCTCATAAATAAGCGAACACCACCGCCCATGAACAACCGCGACACAGTCTGCGCAATGGTTGTGTTGCCGGCTTTTTACACAGCTTATGCGGCACTTTTAAGGGCCTCCGAAATCTTCACTCACAGCAAAACACAGTACAAGTCATGTCACAACATGTCTTATTCACGGAAGTTAAAATAATTGTATATTGTATCATCATTTTCCTTGAAAGTTAGTATTTTCTTCATAACCACATTTATATAATAAACCGTTTTAAATTTTGAATGATTTTATAGGCATATTCAGGTAATTTTGGATTAAAATTTATAAAAAACCCATAGCAAAAGATGTTATATATAAAGATAGCAGTATCAGTTTCGTAAATGCATATCGAATAACGCTACGTGTCCGCTACAAATTATCTCACCACACGATATAACGTAATTGCGCGTGCGCCGCTCGTCTATTAATTTCTATTAGAATCACGTTTTAAACTGTTTTTACAACATAATTTTAGTTTTTCTCACGTTCAACATGACGATTCAAAATGTAGCGTAAAGTAACTATGTACATTTTAACGGAGATAGATTTGAAATGTTAAACGTTTGTTTGATAAAATTAATGAAATTGTATTTCAGTATAATTCATGTAATAACAAAGTTTTTGAGGTTCACTCGTGTTTTTTTAGACAATATGGCAACACTACCAAAGCTCTTTATAGGAGGCGGTCTTATCATCGCCTAGTGCAATGTTTACTAAAAATAACATTTAAATATTATATTTTATTATTATAATATTATATCTATAAAACTATCACTTCTTGTAATTTTTTTCTATTTAACTGTAACCTAAAAGATATTACTTGGTACCCGTAATATATATTTTTATATAAATAAATGTTTGTAAATAATTATCTTAAAATAATTCATAACACTAGACCGGAAGAGACAAAATGTGAGCAGTGAATTATAGAACCAGAATTTTTTATAGGTCAGTGCTAATAATGCCCAATGCGAAGCGCCATTAGTACCGGATCACCGTTAAGGCGACCGGTAGAAGCAAATAAAAAATTACGGCTGCTTCAAGTTAGAAGATGACGGAAATTAACTGATTTAATTTGAATTTAAAATGAGTAACAAAATTATGATTCGTATTAACAAAAAATTAATAATTTCAATCACATCTAAGAATGTGATTTCAAGAATCACAAGAAAGTAACAAGAGTTGAAAACAATTTAAATTTTATAAAAATCGGCAGACACAAGAGCTATTTAGAATGAATTATTTTTTGCCCGTAGATACTCGAGACCACAGCAAGAATGCGAATGCGTAGCCGGCCTTTAAATGATAGGTAAAACTCTTAAATACAGTTTAAAATTCATAGAGGTACAGATTTCCTGAGCGTGGTATTGAGATAAAATTGAAGGTTACACTACAACTATGAACATCCTTAGAATGAGTATATATATGAATATATTTATATATATATGAAGATATAGATGACATATATATATATATGAATATAAGATATAGATGAGATATATATATATATATGGAAATTATTATGATCATTTCATGATGGAAAGACGAACATATATATATATGATCATCATCATTCACGCGATGGAAAGACGATCTCATGAAGGTCGCGACTGCAATAGATAGGCGTCTTTAGGGGAGCCCTGTCCAGCAGTGGACTTGATGGGCTGATAATGCTATTTATATTATTTTTTATTAAAAATGGCTTTGTCGTTTTAAAACGTTCTTAACTTGCCCCGTAAACCACGCACAAAAGTAACAACTTTGCAAGCTCGCCGTCCTTAATTAAAACTAGGTATGTGGTAGACCAGTGATAAGCTACAGGGCTTTACTTGCAAATAGAAAACTCACTAATCGTTCAATAGGAGAAACCGTAATTTACTATAGGAAATCTTTAATGTGAACTCTTTTCCTTTTCATCTCATTTGAATGTATCAACCGCAACGTAATTCAATCCCTTTCATTGTGAACTATTTATTTTATAACTAGTTAAGCACCGGATTGAATATCTAGAACTCAAACTAAACTAAATATAGGTTTTATAGAATAAAATATGATAGCAGTTTTTATTTTATGGAACTTTCTTATAATTCTGTCAATTTAATAAACACAATAACTATTTTTCTTCGTTTAGTTTCAATGTTACATAAATGATTCGAATTATCGTTTTAAAAACAAAAGCATATACATTTAAAACTTATTATATTAATATATAATGTAAAATAATTAATATAATATTAACATTAATATATTAATATAATATATAATATAATTAATATAAACTATTTATATTTATTATTTTAGTAAAACTATTTAAATGGATGCCGTATTAATACTAATTAACGGAAGTAAAAAGACATTTTTATTCTTTCAAACAAGAGTTAAGATCACATTTATAATGGTATAGAGTATTCCACATATTGGGCAACTTTCTTATGACAATAAGCTCTGATGGCAGAAGATCACCATTGCTCATGGACAACCGCAAACCGCGCTTTGGTTGTGTTGCCGGATATTAATAATTTCGTGCATTCACAATCATATACAGCCTTATGTAATTCATCCAGCTATGTCATTGATTTATTTAAGCATGATTAGCAGAAACGTACAAAATTAATGATCACTGCCAACAAACAGGAATTATCAAGGCGACGAAGCATAACCTACACCATGAAACTCTGCTAATTGCATTTAATTGTATAATTTAATGTTAAATTATAAAACTAATCAATTAAAAATATCTCTTTTGAAATTCTTAATTCCTCATCACACTGAGATGGGTATTATATAATCTAAATACAGTTAAAGTAAAATTTTACCCGTAAGAGTGTCATATTGAAACATACACTGACGCAGTAACTGGGCCGTCTCGTCCGAATTAATACCACGGGCTTCCTTCTTGATTTCATGGAAATTAGATGTCACTAAGTCAATATTTTAAAAGGCTCAAGTATTAACTAGACTGTGTAGAATTAAGTAAGTATAAACCTGAAGTATTTAGTTCTTAACGAGATAATTTATCCTGTTTGAAGCGTATCACCTGTTTAATGTAAGAGGAACATACGCAGTTTAATAAGCCATTGTTATATGTTAACCTACTTGTGAAATAGAGCGACATACGTTACATCTAATGCGTCTGTCTCGTTTCGGCCTGCACATAAACAAATAAGCTATTATATTATTTAACTATTTAGTTCAGTGACATTAAAATACTTGATAAAATACGTGGCTAAGTTTAATGTGAGGATAAGTATGATGACTTTACTAAGAAATGACCGCATTTTTGATAATGCGCATAATTGTTTGTCCAGTTTTTTTGAGACAAAACTATTTATTTATTCATTGCATAAAATATGAGTATTTTACTTAAGTAATGTTATATAAGGCTTTAAAATGCAATAAAAGAGAATGTATATTTATAGTATCGTTGGGTTATAACCTTCAACTATAGAATAGGTACAAAAATATCATGTCAAGATATATATATATTCCTTTAATCTGTAGAAAAATAGACTACAGATATCTTGAACCCGGTTAAATTGCCTGTAATATATTACTATCAACATTTTAAAACTGAAATAAGGAAGTAGTTAATGGCCGAAAATAAATTTCAAATAATACAATTACACAGACCTTTATTTTATTATAAAATTGTTAACCTTCCACACACAGAACTAATCACAAAATATCAGATTCCAGGCAGTTTCAGCAGTAATAAATCCTAAACGCAACCTTAGATACCTGTCAAAAATATTCCCAATAAAACTGTTTAACAAGTAGGTAAAGTTAACGATATTTTTACAAAGTTTCAAGATAATTATATACAAACGTTTAGTACCACACGCGATGTCGATGCAAAAATACGGTAAAAGACAACACACGCAATCTTAAACAATAAAAATAAAAAAGCAATCGCACGATAATATAAAAAGGCTAGTGAAATTTTGTAACAAGTTATTTTTGTAACCATTGTTGAATGCTATATTTACGACATTGAAGAATTTAATTAGTTTTGATTTCACTTAGATGGAGAAAACCAATCAATATTTGATCCATAAGTCTAAAACATTTATTGCACCTTTTAATTTTATCCGTGAACACTTCAATGCGTCCTAAAATTAATATATTATTAATATATTGATTAAAACAGTGAATTTTTGTTATATACAACTGTTTCATGAAGGAAAAAATGCTTTAAACACTTATTAAATTAT
>DWCF01005184.1:0-14761 GCA_018230265.1 Delias oraia
TCGAAAAGTATCGACATCTGTTAGAATCTTTTGGAGTTAACAGATAATGGTGACTGTCAGTTAATTATAGACAAATAATTTGCAATAAAATAAAATTGCGACGATAATTAAAAATCTAAGCTATCCTATCTCTCAAGTTGGACCAAAGTGCAAAATTGAACGAAATCTGTTAAGCGGTTTAAGAGTCCATTGAGGACAAACATTGTGACACGAGATTTATATATATTATCAAGATATATACATATTATTTGATAGGTATATATATCTAATAATATATATATGAATCTTCATAAACTCAGGGACCTTGGACACGTAGTAAAACGATAGCGGGAAGGAGAGAGAGAAGGTTGAAGGGACGACAGCTGTAACGTACAACTAATACTAAACGGATGATTTATGGAACAGCTCGATCCACCACAATACACCCCAGACTAGATTGTCCCTCGCCAACATATCTCACTGGTAGCCCAAACTCAGCAGGAGCGTAAGAAGGCCAGTGTATAGGCGCGTTGTGTAAGGCTCATGCATTTTCCCCAGGCTAGCTTCACATCACGCAATTTTGTTCAATTAGATTGGAGACCACGGAACAGAACCACGGACCACGGAAGACGCTAGATGTAGGTTACCTTGGACAGGTATTCATGGAAGTCCAACGGGGAGGCCTATGTCCAGCAGCTGACGTCTTACGGCCGAAATGATGATTATGAATGCCCATTTTTATATTAACACTATTGATGATAAAAGAACGTTCCATTATATGGGAAGCATTGAAATAGTTACTTCAGCTGATGGTTTAACACTTTACTGGTCTATAAAACGTTTGAAGACTATTCCACCTGAATCTGCGTTTGTTGAAAAAGGCAATATCCCTCTACAAATCTATCCAGCTTCTGTTGGTACAGGTTTTTCAAACATAACAATCAAATTAATTGAATATCCTTTGAACGTATTTAAAATTCTAGAATGACAAGAAATTTCCAATATTACGTTTATTATTGTTATAGCTCCTGTGACTAATGATCATTATTTTGCTAGTGTTAATATAATAATATTTGCATAACTGACGATAGAGAATCGAGCAAGAATATAAATAATATAAAACAAAGTTCAAAGGGAAATATAAATTATAACAATTGAACCAACATTTTAACAACAAGGCGGTGAAAACTACATGTTATTTTAGTTTTATGTCAAGTGTCATACATTTAAAAATTGTAATATTTTACATAGGTAGCCATTTACAAGAAGAGGTTCTTAATAATTTCTCCCAATGTAGAAAATGTCGTGTAATGAAACAAAGTTTGAAAACTTATCTTGTTCAAATATAATTTCGATTAAGTAATTTGAACGCAGTTAAATCATAGAGTTAGCAGTGGTACACTTGATATTTGACAACCCTGACATTAACATTGAACATTGATAGATGGAGAATCGTTATGTACATGTCCATGTGGTTTTGTTATGATTTACGCAATTGAAATTATTTAGACACTTTTTTTGATATTGTATAATTACGTAAAGCGTTATAATTTCTAAAGTAATAAAATGGAATCAACAGAGTTTGATTCTAGTTTGGGAGGTACTGAAAAGCTTCCCTTTACTGTAAATAGTTTTAAATTTGCAGCTTCAAGAAGTGTAGAAATAACAGCAATGACAGAAAGTATATTAAGACCTAATAAAACTAAATTAATATTTCAATCATTGCCGGTACATATGCGCCGTAGGGTTATGAGCCACAATAGCAAGAGATTACCTAAACGACTACGCGAGGGACATTTGGAACAACTTAAAAAAAGTGGTCTACCACCACAACAAAAAAGACCCTCTAGAAAATATAGGAGAAGACCAGCTAATCTTTTGGAAGAATATACAAGGAGACAGAGACGAATATCGTGGTTGGAAACACATATTTGGCATGCTAAAAGGTTTCATATGATTGAACGATGGGGATTTCGATTAGCCTATAGACCTTGTGACAAGGCATTTAGAGCATGTTACAGAGCCACTTCTGCACATTGCCTACTACAAGATATATCTTATTATGTACCTTTTATTATTAAAGGGTCAATTGAAAGCATAGAAAAGATGTTTAGCTTAGTAACAAGTAAATCATGTGGATTAAGTATAACAGCTAAAGCTTTTATATCTGGATGCAGAGCTGGATCTATAAACATATTTAAACCCCAATCTTATCCGTTGGGATATATAGGTAAGGTGGAGTTTCTCTGGGAGAGTTCTAGTGCTGATCCAAG
The DNA here is from genome assembly GCA_018230265.1 of Delias oraia. NCBI lineage: Eukaryota > Metazoa > Arthropoda > Insecta > Lepidoptera > Pieridae > Delias > Delias oraia. The sequence goes on from DWCF01005184.1 coordinate 2,253, forward strand.
TCTAATGATTTTTGTTCATCCATCACAAGTTAAAGAAATAGATGCAACTTTTTCATCGATTATCAATGATGTAAAATCAAAAGATATTGAAAATGCAAACAAAAAAATAAAAATATCAAATAATTTAACTGATGTTTCCATACAGTTAATGTATGGGCACTTCAATAGGTTTAGACTTACAGGGCTAAAAAGTCATGCAATCCTCTCTCATTCCCTAAAAACTGCTTGTAATATGGAATTTATTCAGAATAATGAGTGGGTATGCCAAACTGAGAAGCAAAGTTTTAATCTGTCCTTACAAGAAAAACATGAATATTGGTTAAACATTAGCAAATTGTCTGCACCATCACAACTACCTTCAAGAGCAATCGTGGGCTTAGTAGTTAAAGATCCTCATTGGAGTCGGCCAAAAAAAAGAACTAAAGCACAGCCTGATATATCTCCAATTAATACTGAAATTTTGACTAATTTACCTAATTGTGTATCCTCATCACCATTATGGCAATCAGATGTATGTAACATTATAAAGAAAAATGTTATAACAAATGCAAAGTTTATTGAACATGTGACTAAGACTCACTTATTGCCAGGAGAAATTAATGAAGATGATCCTTCCCTACAAAGCATTCCAGTCATTTTAATACAAAGACCTGGTTCTCAAAATAGCAGCTTTAAAAAAATTGGTTAGTTAATTTTGTGTTACTTACATTTTTAAGTAATTTTTTACAAATATAATCAGTAATGGACGTAGAAAAATATTTATATTACAAGAAACTGGTTAGAAAAATTGATAATATGTTTCAGGTTATGGTTGTGGATGGGACATCATTATACCTTCGGGTTATGGAGTTCCTTTTTGGCTAACATTTATAATGTTTGGTGCGAGAGCTGGTGGTTTAAGAGAAACTGAACACTTATCTATAGAGATGGGTGAAGAATACCTCTTTCCAGATTCTGAATCTGGTAAATTAGAAGAAAATAGAATTGCATTACAACTAAAGGAAGATTATTTTAAGAGACCGCCAAGTAAAAGGGTCAATTTCATGAAACTTGGTATTTCTGCACCATTTTTATGTCCATGGGTAACATTACTACAAGATTGGAGTAATTATACTTGTAAAGACTTTTTTGTTCTAAGAAACAAAACAATTATAAATGAATTACAGGTAAACAAAAAGAAATAGAGTATACACATATTATACTGATATGTAATATGTCTAATTAATATATGTAATATGGATATCATCTATATCAATTTGATCTATAATTTTTCCCAAACCATTTAATTGCAGGATTGTCTCAAAAAGAAAATACCATTTGCTAGCTCATTTGAAGGTGAAAACTCTTGTTTAGTTGCTGTTTATTTACAAATTGAAGGAAAAGGTCTTATAAATGACCATGCCATAATATGCTTGCCAAATTTGGAAGATTTTAAATCGGATAAAGTCCTGTGCGAACCACAGCATGAAGATGTGAATGCCAAAATAAGAAAACAAAAACGATTAGAACATAGAAACTCATTGAAAAAGTTAAGAAGATCACGGATAAAATTGAGAAAAAAGTTGATTGATGTAAGTGAATATTAATTTCCTCTGTATTTACTAGGATATTTTGTTATAATGGAAAATCAATTAGTAAGAACATTAAGGCTGAGCTTTCTTATAAGCTACCTCCGTTCGAACCCTGGTCTAAAATTTATAATTTATTTGGTTTGTGCCAGAGCTTGACAATGACTGGGCGACTGCCTTAACATTGCTTTACCCGTGGCATAGACGCTAATAGAATACCAGCGTGAAACTATACTTAAAACGTTTAGCTGAGAATATTGGTAGCCTGTGAAATTACAGTGATCAAGCGCCGTAAAAAACCGGCAACCTTAAAATTTATATATATTTTAGTTCAGTTTTGGCATATTACTACTATATTTTAGAAACGCCGGAATATGTTTTAAATTTAATCATTTCTTATTTTAGAAAAGTGACAAACCAAAGAAAAAGGTTAAAGAACTGACCGAATACGTGAAGAGTATGAGAGATTTATGGATGCCATCTTTTAAAAGCGTGAGACACTTGTGTATTAGACAAATTATGGGCTATGTGACTAAGGGAGCGTTTATTTTCACTGAAGCTAAAAGTTGTGCAGTTGGTTACATCACATTTAATAGCCTCAAACATCTCTATGAAATTAAATGTAACAAAGTGTTAGTTAGAAATACTACTTCTAACAAATACAGTGTAGCAAATATTCAGTTAATAAACAATTCTTAACTTTTTTTTTAATTTAACAAATTATTAACTAATGAAAAATCATGATACTTTGTTAATAAAGAAGCAATTATAAATTGAAATATAAGCAATCCTATCTTTCAAGCTGTACAATACTACACAATGCACAATATGATTCAGGTAAGAATAAGGATAAGGAGTTTGTTGCCCATAAACGTGATATGTGGTTATTTATCACACTGTTGTATCTGTTTTATTCCGTTTACATTCTCATACGAATATTTGGGAAAAGCGTTTTGTTCATTGATTAAAAAAGATGGAATAAGAAACTAATGAATTTATTCAATTTGCTTGAACACATCAAGACAATAGAATCACTTTTATAAGCTAAACACTCTTGTGATAATATTGAATACAAGTCAATTTTCTCTAGAAAATAATACTTTGTTTTAACCGGAGACAAAGCGGTAATTTTTTTTATAAAAAAGAGAAGTTAGACAGAACAAACGGAAACCTTCGAGGACTATTGCATAATAATTTGGCAATGTAAAACATTGATCTAACATGTAACAATTTGATAGCAATTAATGCTCGAAAGCTTTCGTTGCTACAAATATATAAAAAGCTTATCATCACCTGTAAATATAAACTTGTTTTTCAACATAACAAACTGCAAATTCATTAGCTTTTGTGATCTAGCGGCAAGTATAAAAGAGCAGACAATTTTCGTAAAATATATCATTGAAATGCTTCAATTAAAGAAATATCAGTCATATAATAACATACTGATTAAGCTATGTTTAGTTGCTCCAAAAAATTTAAAAACATTGAAAACACAGTATTAAAGCGTTTCGTACTTATGTTTTTCCTGTAAACTTTAAACTGATCCTCAACTATAAAATATTTACTTAATCGGCCAAATATTATTGTTTAATATCACTTTGGCTATATTAAAGAATTACTAAAGCCAATAAATGCTCTCAAGAAATCTCTAAAGCCAATGAGCATTTTAGTTTTACTAAATTGTATGAACCACGTTTTGTATGCGCTACTAACGAATAATGTTCAATTGTACGGTAAACGATTCTTAAGCCTACTTACACATCAGTAAGCAAATATCGTTTTTGAGTTCAGTTTGTGACATCAAAAAACTGATTACTTATCCTATGGGTGAATATCTGTCACATACATTGCCCATACTTTGTGTATTAATTAACTTATATCTTAGATCGTTTCCTAGCAATGGCGTCTTCGACGGCTTTCAACTGCTTCAAAAGTTCCTCACGTCTCGACACTGACTTCTTTGGCGGCGCACCGCCGCGTATTGGCGAAACAGCTGGTCGTTTCTTACCAGTTTCTGAAAAGAATAACACATCGTCAAAATTATTATTTCTAGTTAGAAAAAAAGATATTAAGTACTGCATTAACATCAATTTTTTTATTCTATGCGGACAACGGAGCAGATGGGACTCCTATATGGTAAGAGAACACAGCCGCCTATGAACAACCGCGCTAACCTTCTACCAAATCTACACATCCTAGACAATTTATTACGTTTATGGGCAGCTATTGCGCCATACTTTTATTTTTCACAGTAGATAATCAAAAGTTGACATTAAGAAAACATTTCTAAAGATTAATCTGAAAATAACAATATTGATAATGTTTGACTTTTAAAATACTGAAATGAAACAATAGATGTCTTCATGAGTACAATCAAAAAAAAAATCACACAAAAATACCTAAATTGACAACGAAATTGATGGAGAAGATAGCAAAATTTATAAAAAAGTAAAAAAATCTCTATTTTATATGGCTGATAACAGTGGTAAGAAAATACTTTTCTCACAGCCCCACATCCGGATATTTACGACAGACCCTGTATAGTTATTCAAGTACCTTTTTCACTAGATGCCTCCTTTATGTTTGTCACTGTGACGGCTGCAGCTAAACCTGTTGATTTTGCATTAGCCCTGGACAAAAAATATTTCAATTATAACTCAATTACATGAATTATATAGTATTGTTGACAAGTGTTTAGTATATAAGGCTAACGTGCGAGAGATCTAATATAAAAGAATCTAGTTTTTTCTTACGAACAGATGGCAACGTGTTTAAAAAAACATGTATATAGTGACTGAATAAGAAAAAAACAGATTCAGATGTCGCCAAAACAAAGTACCCGCCAGAGATTATTGACATCGATCCGCTATTTGAAAGATCCTATATAATTCTTTCATAAATGTTATTTGTTAAAATTAATATTTGTGTTAAAACTACAATCGCATAAAAAATATTTTTAAAGTGTCAGTAAGTATGTATAGATTTACAATTCTTGCATTGAACCAATTTAAAATGATCCATAACTACCGTGGTCTAGCCGCAGCGTTGAGCAGGCGTGCGTGTCTCGCTCGCCTCGCACCGGAACTACCAGAAGACGACGTAGAGCGAGACTCGCTCTCAGAACCACTTGACGACGATGAAGATTCTGAATCCAAAAAATCAATATATTAGGACTGAAAATTTATATAATTTAATAATATATTTCTATAATCAATTTGGAAAAGGTATTGGTTATAATATATACCGGCGCGGGAGACTCTGAACTGTTTTTGGTGGGTATGAAGTCTGCATAGCTGACATTACAATCATTGTTTTCGTGATGGCGATTCATAATTGAAAGAAAAATTCAAAAGTTCTTCCATCTTTGTTTATTCGTAATACAGTGTAACGATTTCACAAGAAGGTCTAACATCTAGCGGCTCAAGCTAGATTGACTTGTAGCCGGCCAAGGCGGAGTATTTAATAGTCATAGTTGCATGTACAACTCCAGGCATGTGCGCGTGACTCATATTTATTACTGGTAGCGCCGATATATAATAATTAATAATAGGATTTTTAGCAACGACGTTCCGTAGACATATCATTATATTTTGTCATTTTTGTTTAGCCTATATTGGTGAGATTTTCATAGTTATAGAAAATCGGTTCAGTGACAATACAATAATCTATGAATTGATTTTTTTTATTTCCCGGTAAAAAGACAACGACCAAGCTGCCAAAAACTCTTGTCAAGTTAACCAAAGGATCATATTAAACATATAAAACCTAACCAAATATCACCAAAAATAAAAAAATCTAAAGATTAAATAAATTAATGATAAGGTTTCATTAAAATATGAAATACCTGAACCAGAAGATGATGAACGCGAATACTTTTTCCTATTCTTGTTGCCACTTGGCGCTTTGTTACGGCCATATGGATCTGGTTCATCCTAAAATTCCAAATAAAATTAATTTCAGCAAAATATACCCATCTCATTTTTGAAAATAAATCTATTGTTTTATGGTATTGATTCCTTAATTGAAATCATACTTGTTTTTTTATTAAATAAAAATGATTACCAGTAAAATATTATACATAGTGAGTAGTAATATTTAAGCTACTTATTATTTTTCTAGTATTTTATTACTTGTCTAGTTATGTCAAACTTATTCTATATAGAATATTATCCCTAAATAAGAGCTCTGGAACAAGTTAGAAACTTTAAAATTCAGACACATTTCTTATTATTATCATATCAATAGATGGATAACTATATATTTGAGAGCCTCGTAGCTAATTGGTGTTATAAGTGTACCCCGAAGCGAGAGGTATTGGGTTCGAATCCTGGCCTGGACAATTATAAATTATAATTTATTCCGTCTTTGGAAGGGCTTCACGGTGGACGGGCGAAGGTCTTAATATTGCCGCACCCGTGTAAGAGCGATGCTGACGCATAAGCTAACGCATTAATTGGGCCGGCTCGTGCGAAGTGATATTTTTTATAGTATAGCAGACAACGGAGCAGGTTGGTCTCCTATATGGTAAAAGTAGGTATCTATATATCACCGCCCATGGACAACTGCGCCTCAGTCCACGCATTTGTAGAGTTGCCGGTTGTTTTTACTACGACATCCTCACTCAGCGAAACACAATAGAGTCACCGTTTTAAGTACAACTACTATTTCACGCTGAGTATTGTGAGCCCGTGGTATCACTTTAGACGAGGCGGCGCAATTAGTGCGATAGCATGGCTCTCCCACGGGTACAAAACCAGGAACGTGAAAAAAAACGTTAGATAAGATAGTATGGAGTTATAACTTATGACATACCTTGTGTCTATGCGAAAGCGGTGCCGGAGGATTGGCCGCAAGTTGTCTCGCAGCGGAGGGTGAAGGCGCGCGACGCCGCGGGGCGGGAGGGTTCATAGCCGTCGCACGCGCATTCGCTAGGCGACGTTCGCGTACTATTACCGATGGCGAAAGCCTGTGGAATAACGAACTATAAATCATTTGTCTCCGTTAGCGATCCAGATCAATCCACACATCGGTCCAATGCTTATTATTGAAGCAATGCTAATTAAAGTAAATATTTATAAGAAAAAAGAGCGCGCTCATGTTGTTTCACTAAAAAAACCTACAAATGGAATATAAAATTAAAAATAACTTACCATACAATGACCACAACAATTCACGGAAAAGTCTAAGTGTCTTTACTAACAAAGAAGGCAAAACTACTACGTTGTCTTGTATTAGACATGCTGGAATTCTTGTAACGTATCGGTTTCTCTCCCTAACATGACGCGAATCTCGTCAATTTAAACCGTTGTGAGTATAGCCCACAACAATACAGAGAAACATGCAAACGTATTTTCACTGATACAGGAACAAGAAAGACCATATTGCCAAAGAAAAGCCTTGTAATATACTTGTTCGAAATAACCCCGGCAACGCAACCGCGGTTCTGCAAGGGCTGGGGGTATCCATGGACGGAGGACCGCTTGCCCTAGGCGAGCCTCCTGATCGTTTTCACCGATTGTATAAAAAAAGCTATTCACATCGACAATGTTAACGACACATTTATATCACTAACCTATGTCTCGATGACGACGACGCCCGTCTCTTGCGACGCACTCCGGGTGTTCCAGAACTTCTCGAGCTGGAATTAGAAGAGCTAAAGGACCAGAGGGCCGCGGAGGGGGGAGTTCACATACACACAGACAGACACACGTTACATACGTCATACATGTCATACATTCAATGTAGCGAACCCAAATGAGTGATCAGCGGCATGCAAGACAGTTTGAGAATCGTCAGTGCGATCACCGAAACACCGCGATTTGTTATGAAAGCGAAACCCGGCGGGGGACAGAGGAAGCGGGGAGAAATGCAATATTAATTATCATTTCATAAGATTTAGGCTAAAAAATAAAGTATTATTTTTATGGTACAAGATTAGATTTCATAAATCGGACCAGGTTTGGTGAAATATTTAAAATAACAATTTTACGGTTGGTATAAATTTCAGATACCTGCTTCAACAATAGTGCGAAAATACAATAGCGTGAATTACCTGAAAGTTAAATAGAGCACTTGGACAACCTACATTTAAGGTGATATCAAAATAAGAATTTGGATGATTATCTATTTTTTGTGCAGTTGAATATTTTTTTTAGGAAAATAGAAAAAAAAACTTTTTTACGGCTTACAAAATTTAGGCATTTGACTTTCCTGTTCTTAGTTTGACCATCAATTGATTTCTACTCTACCTACAACTACCAGCTACGCGTGTCCCATTTAAAAATTGATCATTTCCATCAAGTTTAATCTAATATTTTACTTGTTTTATTAAATTAAAAAGTTGAGTACATATTCATTTGATTGAAAAGGCTTCATTTATTCACACAAAAATTTACCATAAATACAACTGTAAAAATAAATAAAATTCGATTTGTAATGATCAACTTGTATGACACCAGCCACTATCCACCGTCTACCATGTAGATTGAGGGGACCATAGTTCCTAATCTGCTAGTGCAACAGTCTGTCCATAACAAATCAAAATTATAAAAAAAATGGACAAAATCTAATGGAGATATGGTAATAATTCTATTCCATTTGTCATACCTGGACGACGAGTAGCTGTCCTCGCTTGATGGTGCCCTGCGCCTCCTGGCCGCCGGTTCAGCCCTCATCCACGGATCAGCCCAATCGTCCCCCCGCCCCTCTCTTCCTTCCCTTCGTTCTCTTCCTTCTCTACCGTCCCTGATATCTCTTCCCTCCCGTGCCTCTCGTCGTTCCACTTCAGCGCGCTGCACTATCACTTCTCGAGATGAGCGAACGCGGCGCTGTGAAACATTTATAAAACAATTTAGAAGGCTTTACAGATACAATTCAGAAACGAGTGGGGTTAATAATTTCATCATCATCATCATCATTTCAGCCGCAAGACAAATAAGTAAATACTATTTATCCGTACCATCTCGATGTTTCTCGTTCTATAACTGAACGTTTTTTAGGCATTTTATGCCGAGCACCACTACTCTGAGTAGTCAACTGCTAGCAGAAGTATTTCCAGAACAACACCAGTTGGGGATCTCAAACAAATGGCGTTTCTATTCCTTAAAGGCCGGCAACGCACCCGCAACCCTACAAAGATGCCCATGGGCGGAGAATTGCTTATCCTATTTGAGCCTCCTACTCGTTTGCCACCGTTTCCATAAAAATGGGCTTCTATATGAAGTACTACTGTTACGACTCGTGTAAAGTCGTCTGCCGACGTATATATCATGGCCTTGTTCACTTTTTGAACCTGAACCTATTCCAGCGACGAGACACCAATAACGCCAGTGCGTTGTGTAGTGACAAATTGCGGGATCCATAAGTTGTGCCCAAACACCACTTGACAAAATCTGAGCGGTCGGTTTATATGATGGGCCCCGCTTCGGCAGATCGGTTAAGAATGCTTCCACCGCAATATTTAAATGCAGAGTGAAGCGGTGGCTGTTGCTAGAGGTGTTCTATAGCGTTGAGGAGTTGTTCAAACGCTCAATTGTTTTCAACTTTGTGTAGAACAAATAAATATATATAATTTATTTTTATTCTATAGTGGACAACATAGCAGGTGGGTCTCCTATATGATAAGAGAACACCACCGCCTATGAACAACCATGCCACAGTCCGCGCATTGGTTGTGATGCCGGTTTTTTACGCCGCTTAAGCGGCACTTTAAAGGACCTCCGATATCTCGGACTCACTCTGCGAAACACAGTACAAGTACCGTTTCACGCTGAGTAATCAATAATAAATAGATGACTTTTTTGTTATAAATAGAGGTATTGTATTGTATGACGATGTATTATACCTTGTGGTGTGACGCATCGTCTGCTGGGCCGCCATACTCCTCATAAGGCGATCGTTCGTACGGCCGCTCTCGCTCAAAGCCACGCTCTCTCTCGAAATAGCGCTCCCGATCGTCGGCCGCGCCGCGAGGAAATCGCCCTCGGTACGGAGGTGCGCCGTACCCACTGAAGTATGTATTAATTATTGTTATGATTAGCGAGAAACCATACTTATACTGCGCTCCGCTGAGTGAATGCGTGTCGACAGATCCTTAAAATTACACCGCTTAAGCTGTGTAATAAACCGTCACAACCAAAGTGCGGATAGTAGCGCAGTTACCCTTGGGCGGCGGTAGTCCAAACATTGTCTAAGGGATATCTTTACGTAAAGGAGCACCCACCTGCTGCTTTGCCGCTGAATCATAAAAATAGACGACATTGTAAATAAAATAATAATTAAACTTTGTAAGCTTATTTAACCAATATTTTACAATATGAGAAATATTTGCATGTGCACATATATAATGCAATAGAAAATATTCTTCATTGTTGTAAACTCATGACTGATGCCCGTGACTAAGATGCGTTGGCCTGGCCACCATTTCTTTAATTCTGTACACAGAATACTCAGCGTGAAATGGTACTTCTACTGTGTTTCACTGAGCGGCGTAAAAAGCAGGCAACATAACTAATGCGCGGACTGTGCCGCGTTTGGTGATGGGCGGCGGTGTTCTCTAACCATATAGGAGACCTGCTTCGTTGTCCGCTATACAATAAAACAATGTAGCCAATTAAAATCTAGATTTTAATTATTCTCTATTCTAAATTCCTCAATAGCAACACTCACCGGTAGACCTCCGGGTCGCGTATTGCTGGCGGCTCGTGGAGCGTAGGCGGCGAGGCACCGACTGCGGCAGCTGCGTACGCCAACTCTGCATCGGGATCGTGCACTACACCACCGACTGATAGATGTAATTTCTTCTCCTCAAAGTCCATGTCTTGCTCTTTCCGCTTGTTTGCTATACGGAGCATCTGAAATATTGCCATACAAATACTTAACTCATATGTAAGAACCTTTTTTTATTCTATAGCGGACAACGGAGTAGGTGGCTCTACTATATGACAAGGGAACACCGCCGCCCATAAACAACCGCGCCACACTCCGCGCATTGGTCATGTTGCCGGCTTTTTACGTCTCTTAAGCGGCACTTTTAAGAGCCTCCGATATCCTCACTCTCTCTGCGATACACAGTACAAGTACCGTTTCACGCTGAGTATTGTGTGAGGCCGTGGTATCACTTCGAACGAGCCGGCACAATTAGTGCGTCAGCATATGCTTCATCATGAATCTCTCACGGGTGAATCACATTTTAGTTATAAATTATCTCATCATATCAATTCAATTGGTAGCTCGACCAATCAACAACAAAGAATAAGAAAGAAAGAATAAATTATTTTTGTTCTATCGTTAGAAAAGATCGGAACGAGCAGGAGGCTCATCCAAGGCAATTAGTCCACCGGCCATGGACACCTCTAGCTCAATCAGAGCCACGGTAGCGTTGCCGGCCTTTTAAGGGATATGTACAATTTTTCTTGTAATTGGTGTTAGCCAGGATTACTATTTATTTGCAACAACATTTGACATTGTTGTTCATTTACTTGTTTTGTTTATTTTTCCGCTTTGTAACGTACACTGCAAATATTACCTCTTTAGCCGTCCGAAGTCCGCGTTCCCAGGCAGACTCAGGTGGCGCGACATCCCGGGGCCCTGTGGGAAATCCACCAGGTGGAACACCCCGGACCACCTCGAACATGTTGTAGTTACCTTTATCTGTAACACCCGGGTGCAGAAATCTGTGAACATAACACAAGTTATATACAAATCGGTTGAGTCGCAAGCACAGCAAATATATAATATATTTATAAATTATATTCTGATTAACTCAGCGATTAGATCAGCTACCTAAAAGTAAATGACTCCTAAAATTTGTTAATACTTTCTAAGCTCAGTTCAAACTGTTATGAAATATGTATAATTAATAATAATAATAATAAATAATAATAATAATTAATAATAATAATAATAATTAATATTTATCTTATATTTCAATCAAAGAGAGCAGCAAATTTATCTTCAAAAATGATTACCTGCAACTAACACCCCAAGTGCAAGCTCCCCTAGAAAAGAATCTGCAGACCGGTTTTGGTTCACATTCCTCTGGCCGCCTTTCAGCTTCATCTGATACTTCGCCTTCCTCCAACGAAGAACCCCTCGAGCGTTTTCCCGGTTTTATCTCAACTACTGTGGGCATTATTTTGATTATTCATACATCTATTTCAGACTAACTTGAATAAAAAAAAAAAAAAAATTGAAATTTAAAAATGAGGGAGATATTATGAAAAAATGGGAACCCATGGGAGAGCCATGCTGAATTCATATGCTGACACACTAATTGAGCCGGCTTGTCCGAAGTGATACGACGAGTTCACAGAATACTCAGCGTGAAACGTTACTTGTACTGTGTTTCGCAAAGTGAGTGAGGATATCGGAAATCCTTAAAAGTGCAGAAAACTGCAAAAAACCGGCAGCAAAACCAATGCGCGGACTTTGACGCGGTTGTTCATTGGCGGCGGTGTTCTCTCATCATATAGGAGACCCGTTGTCAGATATACAATAATAAAAAAAAGAGATAGAAAATATAAAAAGACAAATATTAAACACCTTTTTCAGCAGTCTGATAATCAATATCACCATTAGACTGATCCTTAGGTTTTGGTTCAATACATTCTCCCTCTTCTGCTTCAAAGTCCAATTGTTCTTCACCGTCCTCTGTGTTACTTATTTTTTCTTGTGGAACCTTAGATAAACAACAATGTTAATTGATTTATTAGTCCAACTAAATTACTTTTTGAAAGATGCCATTATTTCCATAAGATTTTATATAAAAAAATATGTAAATATGTAAAGCTAACACTTTATTCAATAAGTTATTACAGTGTAAACTCTATATAACGACACTGAAGAGACTATGCATTTTATAGCCTTATAAAGAGTTGTCGTTAAATGGAGAGAAGAAAAGGTGGATGGAAGACAAGCTAAACCAACTAAAGCCAATTGATT
>DWCF01005185.1:0-14760 GCA_018230265.1 Delias oraia
TTAGCAAAAGGTAAAGCAAATATTTAGATTTGTAAAAGTCAATTGATCCTATAGACTATAACCGAATAGGACGTATTTATTTTTTATTACCATTTTATACTATTATAAATAAAAATAAATATGAAGAAACGGGATAATTTGATCAAAACTTTATTGTTAATAGTGATTAAGCAAAAAATAAAAAGAACTTACAATTAAGAATAAAATAAGTTAAAAACTAGAACTTTAATAATAAAGGTTGTATGTTAACTATGTAGCGAGATATTTGGAGTTTTTATACTTTTATTTACATATATATGTATAGATAGAGAGAGATATATAAAACAATGTAATTATTTAGAACATGTAAAATTAACCACAGACAACAACTTGACACTTTCTTCATATTATTATCAAAGTTTCCGAGAATAACTAACACTTTCTGTTTTATCACCAAAGTTATTCTCGTCAAATATTCTATTCGTCGTAAAATACCATAAGTTTTTGAGCTCTATATAAGCAAAATAAATACGCGAAATATATTAATACACGCCACGGGCTTCACATGAAACCAAAACTTATTATAAGTCTATGATAGTCTACCGGAGTGTAGTTTATCGTATTAATATCTCATATGTTTTAAATAATTAATCTGAATATATTCATTTAAAATGTTATTTTTTATGCAAGCATTACTAAGAGTTATCTTTTAATTAAGTTAAAATGTTCAGTACAAAACCTTATGTTCAATAGGTACCTTTGTATATAGGCATATTTGTAAAATAAAATTTAATATAAACTATATATTTAAGATCCACAAACTTATAAGAAATAGTTTTTTTAATTCTCAAGAATACTTCCTAACTGTCAACAGGAGAGTGTAGATGTTGGAAATAAATAAACCTTTCTTTTCAACGTCTTTTCTCAGTTTTTATTATATTATATACGGTAAAAACTGTAATTTTATTTTATATTGAATTATTTGTATTTCTGTATTGTAAATATTAATGGAAATGAAAATCATTGTTATACTTCATTCTCATATCACATATCACAATCAGAAGTCAAGAGGGAGCAGAGAAATAGACACAGCAGCACAATGATTTTTCCGTAGCCAACTTTTTCCATAATTCATCGGATGTTCCCGCAGGAATGGGTAGTTTGATGTCGCTGAGATCGCTGCTGAAACTTAGAATATCCCTAGGGAATATTCGAGAAGGTTCTATAAATACCTTGAAATTCAAAGCATATTCTAATAAACATTTTGGCTTCTTGTCTCAGGCTAAATGTTACGTTCTAAATTCCCAACTTTTGTGTTGGCTATCATTTAAAAAGTTCTAATAGACCTTTCAAAAAGTGAACGGAAAACTTTGCAACTTCAATGAACAATAATTTTAATTTCTTTTCAAAATAGCTGTCCATGTAAAAATAAAGTTTGTCAACGTCTAAGTCACAATAGTATTAACCTATCGTTAAACCATATTAATTTTATCTATTTTTAGTATAGGCGGACACCGGAACAGACGGGTTTTCTATATGCGAAGAGAACACCGCCGCCCATGGACAACTGCGCCACATATTTTTCCTCCGCTTAAACGACATTTTAAAAGCTTCCGATATCCTCACTCACTCAGCGAAAAACAATAGAAGAACTGTTTCAAGCACAACTACTATTTCAAGCTGAGTGTTCTGTGAGCCCGTGGTATCAGTTCAGCTTCAGCAAGGCTCTCCCACTCTTTTATTTTTTTTATTTTTATTGTATAGCGGATAACGGAACAGGTCTCCTATATAGTAAGAGAACATCGCCGCTCATGGACAACCGCGTCACAGTCCGCGCATTGATTGTGTTGCCGACTTTTTATGTCAGTGGTATTTTTACGGGCCTTCCTTATCTTCATTCATTCTGTGAAACACAGTACAAGTTACTTTTCACGCTGAGTATTCTGGAAGCCTGTGGTATCAATTCGGACGAGCCGGCCCATTTAGTATGCTTCAGCATGGCTTTTCCACGGATAAAAAAATATCGCCAATGTGTATACATTTACTATTCTTTATACAACATATAACACGATCTGGTGATACAAGACCACCACTGCCTATGGACAACTTACGTTGTAATCCACGCTTTTTTGGTTGTATACACCATTTTGGAAGTATTTAATGGACCTCTGGTAATTACACATACTCAGCAAAACATTTTATAAGTAGCATTTAAGGCTTATATTCTATGAGACCGTGGTATTATGGAAAACTTCAATATAAAAGTATTCTTAAAATAAATCTGAAAAGATACAACGCGGTCCCGTAACTAAAAATCAACATTGTCATGGTGGCCCCTTGTTTGTCCATTAGCCTGCTGCGACTGAACAAACAAAACCATTCCTTGCCAGAGATTCTTTTGTTGTTATACCTACTACTGATTTTCTAACACTCTATTGAAAACTTTTTCGACGGATAGTTGAAATTAATAAAACAATCATTCGTTAAGAAGTTAAGACAAACAATTTGGAAATCTAATTAATATAGATACAGAATTAACAAGAAAATTAAAAATATACTTTAATTGTTTCCTCAGAATTTTTAATTTAAGCTGCAATATATAAATATTATAGGCTTTATTTGTTTTAATTAAATAAAATTTATAAAATCAGTAGTCTTATATAGAGCCTTTATATGGAATTGTATTTTAAAGTGTTTAATGTGACAAGGAAAATTAAACTTTTGGCGCTAAAGCGCGTGTGAAAAATATAGCACGTTGTCTTGGCTTTTTGCCATATCTATAGATTTGCCAAAATCGCAGCATTCTGTTTGGTATTTTGAGAAGAGAGTAGTTAAATAACTTATTTATACTTAATTTAAGTTATGACAAAAAACCAATCAGAATTCTCAATAATTATCACTAATTATCAAGATAGGATGGTTTTTTATTTTTGTTTATAGTTTACACTATAAAATTAAGAAAACGCACAAAAAAAATATTAAAATATTTTATTTTATTGGTTTTGTGTTTATTTTACCCGGGATTCGATCCTTACGCTTCATAGTAGATTACATAAATATAAAATAACCAATTACGCTTTAGATAAAAAAAATTTAAATCTACTTTATATATTCTACAGCGTTTTCTAAAATTTTGATAATCTGTTCAATTTGTTTTTGGTTATTGTCATCATTGTAATTTTTTGACACTTAATGCAATTATTATTTCGTATTTTTTACAATTTTACCATTATCATTATTTTTAAAAATAATTTAGTTTAAAAGATAATGGAGAAATATCCAGAAGTAATAGAATTCGGTGATATTGATATTAGTCATCCTAAAATTATGGACCGATCTTGTAATCGTCTAAGAAGATGTCCAATTATTGTTACTCTTTGTAAGTTTAGTTTTGTCATTTAATTATGTTTCAACTGTCGTTCATAAATCATTTTATAAAACAAGTCAAGCAAATGTACAGTGACGTTATAATTTATCTCAACTGATTCCAGCTTTGCACGAATCTTGATTACAGCTTTAAAACAAATGTTTTTTAATTCTAACATTTTTTTGTTGATATTCTCCGGTATAATAACGCCATATTGCAGCCGACACTGAGATTACAACAGTAGAAATACAAAAGCTTCTGGAAGCTGGAATGAATATTGTTAAATTCAAAATGTCCTTCACGACGAAAGGAGACAGGATTCGTCTCCTCGGTCGAGTGGACAAAGCAGCGCTGGCTTGCTGTCGTAAGAACGCCGTCCATGACTGGCCTGTAGCTACTTGTGTGGAATTAAAAACATGCATTGTTAAAACTGGTTTGCTGGAAAATGTACGTACTGATTTATTCAACTTAAACTTATTACGCAAGTAATTTGAACGCTGTGAATATAGTAACATGTCTATAATTTCAAATTAATATTTTATTCAAAGCATAACATGAAAACTCAACATGAATGTTATAGTTTAGTATACAAATATTTTAATTTATCTTATTGGATATCTTGGAAGAGACAAGCAATCATTAAATAAAAATGAAATCGGTTCGGCACTGCTTTTCATCCTCGACAGATGACCAAAAGTTTCTTTGTAGAATCAACAATAAAAAAACTCTTATTACACTCATAAAAAATATGACATTATGTAAAACTTATCTTTTAAAGGCCGGCAACGCACCAGGGAGAGCACCACAACTATGGGCCGAGGACCGCTTATCCTAGATGAGCCTTCTACTCGTTTGCCACCATTTCGACAAAAAAAACCT
The DNA here is from genome assembly GCA_018230265.1 of Delias oraia. Classification (NCBI taxonomy): domain Eukaryota; kingdom Metazoa; phylum Arthropoda; class Insecta; order Lepidoptera; family Pieridae; genus Delias; species Delias oraia. The sequence continues at coordinate 4,226 of DWCF01005185.1, forward strand.
AGTCAGTCATAGTCATGATAAAGAAAAATATCAGTTTTTTCTCGATCACAATAAAACTATGTTTCAGAATGCCGATTTTGTGGCCATCAAAGAAAATACTCGTGTCATCTTAACTTGCGACCAATCAGAGATGAATAAATGCAACAATAAAAAGATATTTGTTGACAACCCTACTCTTTCAAAAGACATCAAGCCAGGAACTGAAATATCAATTGGGTCAAATGAAATAATACTAAAATGCGAGGCAGTTGTTGACCAAGATCGAATTAAGTGCGTAGTTATAAAAGGTGGCGTGTTAAGTAGTGTATGCAATGTTTGTGCAAGAGGGGTACAGCATTCAGATACACATATGACAAAGAAAGATTTAGACATTGTTAAGTTCGCATTGAAGTATCAAGTATGTGATTTTTATAGTAGATTTACAATACTTTACGTCATGAAACTTATCGATACTAAAATTAATTTGGTCCTGTTTTATTTTCAACAAAAATGTGACTTAATTTATGATATATTTTTTATGATTTTAAGATTGACATGATCATCGTAAACTATGTAAGGCAGGTAGAAACATTGAAGGAAATAAAAAAGTTTATTGGAAAATTCTCTCGACCATTGATCTTTTGTGGTATTTGTACACAAGACGGACTTAAAAATATTGACGATATTATAAAGGTAATCTTCTTACTTAACATCTATCATTGAAATATTCTTAAATGGATATTTAATTTAAATATTTATTTTTAAATGTCTTCAGGCGCTACAATTAAAAAGGTTTTATATAAATGGTGATATAATAACAAACACTAAAAAATACGTCTCAATCTAAGCACTTTAAATGTTTTAATTTATTGTTATACAAGATAAAATATTGTACTGAACAAAGAAAAGTTTACTTAAAATCTCTCTTCTCTTTGTAATAAAATTATAGATATAATATATATCTATGTTAAATTTGGTTGACTTCACAACATAGTAAACTCTCACAAGACGACGATTGCTATCAAGTTACAAGATTGAAGAGGTCGCAAAGTTAGAGCGATGTTACATGCACATGGGTTGATACTCGCTAAGAGAGGTTATAACTAAGTATTTGCGAATATTCTGACCTCCTTTTGCTATTCCATTCATTATAACGCTAGCGAGAATAATAATAAATTAACATAGAAATAATTATTGTTTTTAATAGACACTTACCAGCGATCTTTTCTCACGAACTTTAAAAAAGGAATTACCAGTAATAATTTTGTTTTCACAAATGAAACCTTATTTTTAATAAATAATATTAAATAAATTTGCAGGAATCAGACGGCATAATACTTTCAAGAGAATTCCTACCGTACGAATTAGAGGCATCTGCTAAATATAGGCTGCCTCACATACAGAAATGGATATGTGGAAAATGTTTGAAGGTTTTTTTCTTTACATTGGTTTTTTTCGTTTGCATGCTCAAAGATTTTTCATATTGTATTACATTTTAATTTACATTAATGTTTTAATTGTTTAACAAGATATTGTCGGCCGGTGATTTGAATAATCATATAGTGAAATTATTATTCAATATCAACTGTGTTATTAAAATCGTTTTTTTTAAGGCCGGGAAGCCGTTATATCTGTCCGGTGGAGTTTTTAAGGAGGCTTTGCAGACTGGCGAATTTCAGGACAACGAAATCGCTGATGTCGTTAATGCCATCATGGATGGAGTTAGTGGTTTTATACTCAGGTATAATGGAGAACTATTACTTAATTATTTTAGTCGTAGTCGTAGTAAAATGTTTCTCCTCGCAAGAGGCGTATATAATGGTTGGCCAAGACATAGAATTTTTTTTTAATAAAAAACTAAATTTTCTTTTTAAACGCGATACAAATGTTATCATAGGGATTGCTTGGATGTTGCCAATACACTAGAGGTAATGTATGCGCTGAATGAAACGTGTTACTTCGTTGAACCATTGGTAACTAGCCAGACTGGTTTCTGGAGGAGTTTAGACGAGGTAACAATAAATTTGTTTTGTGATTTTTCATAATACTAGGAATAGAACTAAAATTAGATTCTACTATCGCCTCAAAGTCATAAACCACAGATTATTTTTTAAATAAATAAGAGACATATTAAAGAAAGTCTGGCCTCTGAATGAATAAAACGTTGGTTGTTTAATGAAATTTATTTTTTAGATAACTATACCAGTCAACGCAGCCGAAGCGGCTATGATGTCTTGCGCCTTAGTTGCCAATAAAACAAACTCGCGTCTGATCGTGATGCCTACTGTCTCCGGTAAAACAATAAAAGCCTTACACTGCATGAGGCCATCGTGTATTGTTATCGCAATCAGCACAAAGGTCAATGTATTTAGAATGCTACATACGTATCGTAGCGTCTTGCCACTTTTATTTAAAGGTTTGCTATATTATTTTCTAAAAATTTATATTTTTTTATTCTATAGCGGACAACGGAGCAGGTGGGTCACTTATATGGTTAGAGAACACTGCCACCCAAAGTCCGCGCATTGGTTGTGTTGTCGGCTTTTTACGCCGCTTAAGCGGCGCTTATAAGGGCCTCCCATATCCTCACTCACTCTGCGAAATACAGTACAACTACCGTTTCTCATCCGAAGTGATACCACGGGCTCACAGAATACTTAACGTGTAACGATACTAGTTCTATGTTTCGCAGAGCGCGTGAGGATATCGCAGGCCCTTAAAATGCTGCTAAGAGGCGTAAAAAGCCGGCAACACAACCGATGCGCGGACTATGACGCGGTTGTTCATGGGCTCTTACCATATAAGAGACCCACCTGCTCCGTTGTCCGATATGGAATAAAAAAAATATATCATTATAGAAACCCGTACATCGGCTGCCAAAAGCTGGCGTGATGCAGTAGAGGATCGCATACAATATGCCATAGAATATATGGTGCAACGGGGCTATGTTATATATGGAGACATGTACGTCACCTTACAACGTGCGGCTGAAGATAGCTCTTATTGCGACTTAGTCAGGATATGGAAAGTCAGCATAACTAAGAAACTATTGGTTGAGTAAGTGAATTTAAACTAAAACAATGATTTGCCGCGTTATACAATTCTCCATCACAGTTGAAAGGCTTTGTAAAGTAACCTAACTAAAATTTGATGGTACAAATGGTATATGTGATGATTAGATTAATATAAATATATCCTTAAATATATTCCTTATTATAAATTAGGTAAATTAAGACAAGAATCTATCTACCCTTCCCTAAACCGTACCTATCCCTAAAAGGCCGGCAACACACCAACGGTCGAGCAGAGACTTGGGTATCTCTGGGCAGAGAACCGCTTATCCTAGCTGAGACTCCTGCTCGTAATTTTTATTCTTTAGCTGACAACGGAGCATGTGGGTCTCTTATATAATAAGAGAACACCGCCGCCCATGAACGACCGCGCCACAGTTCGCGCACTGGTTGTGTTGCCGACTTTTTACGCCTGCACCGTTATACGCTAAGTATTCTGTGGGCCCATGGTATTACTTCGGACCAGCCAGTCCAATTAGTACGTCAGCATATTATGTTTTAGCAAGGCTGTCCCACGGGTGAACTTTGCCCCCGTTCTTTTAAAAACACAGACGTTTACCGACTTTTTATTAAGTTATATTTTTTCCTTTACAGATGTCCCGACTAATCGTCAAAATCAATCTTTTCAGAAAATATTTGAAAACATTTGGAAATATTTTATTTTAATGTTTCAATTATTTCGTTATCATAAATAAAGAATATAGCACTTACATTTATTTTAATTTGAGGGTCACTAAAATAAATGAAGAAATTGGGTAAGTTGAGAACCTCGCACCCAAGTTGCTTCGAATCCCGGTCCGGACAATTTTAATTTCATTTAAAATTTATTCAGTCTCTGAAAGGGCTTGAAACTGGCCGGGCGAGTTATTTAATATTTTTTCCATCCGTGGAAGAACACTCTCACAGAATACTCAGCGTGAAACGGTACTTGTACTTTTGTACTGTATTTCGCTGAATAAGTGATGATATCGGAGGTCTTTGAAATTATGCCGCTGAAGCGGCGTAAATAACCGGCAACACTACCAATGGGCGAACTGTGGCGTGATTGTCCATGGGCGGCGATGTTCTCTTAACATATATATAGGAGATACATCTGCTCCGTTGACCTACAAAAGGTATAGCGAAAAATAGACAAGTAGATAAATAAAGTGTGAACGAGTCGTGAGATTGATTGTAAAAACTCTGAATCTATTGTCTTTTTCGAGCGATGTGGATTTGATTTGTTTACGCGAATTCTCACAGTATAAAGATTTGTAGCTATCCCTGTCAAGGGTAACCCTCTAGAGCGTCCGAGTTTTCCTATTTTTTTATTTATCTCAATCCCCGTTTTGATCCCCTAATGGTTTTCCCACAAATAAAACAAGCCTTTGTTTATTTTTGCAAGACTTGTTTATTTACGTCGCGTTGGCTCCGGCTTTTGTTTGCGCTACGGTTAAGCTGAATTTGTGACATCTAAGATGAAAAGATCCGTATTTTAATTATTGAAGCTAAAAGTATTAAAGCGAATAGAAATTGTTTCCGTTTCAGTTATATAATGACAAATTGTGAAAACAATATTTGTATTATTCTTAGCTACACCGTTTATTAATACCTCATCAAGTTAAATAAAAGTATGATAATGTGTCATTTTTTAAATGAACGTATGATAATTCAATGGTATTAAAAGTTACAGCTATGATTAAAGTTTAAGAAACGACTGGATTTAATATATGTACAAAACCCTTTTCCTTTTAAGAGTTACCACTTCTAACGCTACCTAAAACATGACATTGCATTTGCTACCAATGACATATATTCTTTACCAAACACATACAAAGTTCTATTTTACAGATGTCATTATAAGTCAAAAGATTTTCATATTGTAATACATGAATTTTGTAATTATATTTATATTATTTTGGAGTTAATCGTTATTGTTTACTAAATATGGTTTGGCCCACTGTAACCGATGTTAAGCTCGGAGAGGTCAGTGTTGGTTGTTCAAAAAGAGAAACAAATTTTTAGTACACATAGTTAATATGAAAATAAAACACAATAATCCGCATAATACTGTTCTTGTTCTGTATTTTTCATAAATAGAGAGCCTCATAGATTAATGGTTTTAAAAGTGTCCCATGAAGCGAGAGGTATCGGGTTCTCTTACTATATAGGAGACCCACCTCCCACATTATCCGCTATAGAATAAAATACAATAAATGTTACAGTTCAATGCTATGCCACTTCCCGGTCAGCAGCTGCCGGCTACTCTTGCACACTCTTCGTTAGATCACGTTCTTAATCTTGACATCAACGCTTCACCGGGATGTCAAAGGCTGACTGGAATCATTGCTACTATGGGTATATTATAGTTTGCTTATTTCATTACAAAGATGTCGGTTTGCCTGTTGTACACTTAAAAATACGCTTAAGAGTTAACTTAATATTTAGTATAATAAACATTTAAACAATCATTATAAAAATGTTTTACAAAATTTTAGTATATAAATCTATACTTTTATTATTTCAACGTCATATTCAACAGCTATATATTGAGGAATATTTTTAAATTACAAAATCTCTCAATATATGTTTAAAAATTAAATGTATATAGCTGGTAATAAATTACTAAAACTACTTCTATTAAAATTATTTTAGGCCAGTCAACGTATGATCTAGAAGTTTTAGTACAAATGATAGCAGGAGGTATGAATATAGCTTTGCTGAACTTAAACTTTGGAATCAAAGAAGAACACTTGGAGGCCATAAGGTTACTGCGGCTTGCGGCTAAAAACTATAGCGGTGAAGTGGGGCGAAACTATCCCCTGGCGATTGGTATACGATTGAGCGGACAAAAAATTAGGACTGGGTCTATAGCTGACGTAACTTTTCTCTTACACTAGTAAAAGTACTTATAAATTATAGCTACGTGTTTGTTTCTTAAGCGAAACTTGTTTTTCATTATATTAGGTGTTAGGACTAAGCAAAATTACGTTAACAATTAAAGGATACTTCTACATACGAGATATAAAAATACTCTAGCCGAAGACAGAATCCCGAGATGAATTTACTTTTCTTCCTTCTTTCCTGCATTAAACACATTAATATCAATTTTCGTAAAACAAAGTCCTTAATCAATAGCAAATTTCTCAAGAATGTTGAAAGCAAGTAAATTCAGACTCCGAATATTAAGTGACTTAACAAGATTAATGGATTGCGAGCTAAGTGAGTCTCACTGTTGGATCGTTTCCAGAGCTACGGTATGACTGTAGAATTAAAAACGGGCGAGGCAGTGAGGTTAACGACAGACGAAACATACAAAGACAGGTGCTCCACATATACTATCTACGTTGATTTCATGCATTTTGCGGAGCAAGTGAGCAAAGGTGACTATGTGCTTTTGGATAATGAAACGATAATGTTGAAAGTGGAAATGATATCATCTACAACGCTCACTTGCAAGATTGAAAGAGGTGGATTCCTTGGTTCCTTCAAAGATGTGTTTGTACCCAATGTTAGCCTTGACATGCCCAATTATTCGGATAGAGATAAGGAGTATATTAGCATGGCTATTAGCAATCAAGTAAGTGTTTTCTTTTATTATTTTTTTATAGTATAACGAATAATGAAGCAGGTGGGTCTCCTATGTGGAAGAGAACACAACCACGCCACAATACGCGTATTGGTTGTGTTGCCGGCTTTTTTCGCCACTTAAGCGATATTTATAAGGGCCTCTAATATCCTCACTCACTCAGCGAACAACAGACAAGTACCGTTTCACGCTGAGTTTTCTCTGAGCTCGTTGTATCACTCCAATGTGATACCACTCGTCCAAACGAGCCGGCTCAATTATTACATCCACATATGCTTCAGCATGGCTCTCCCACGGGTGAAAACTTTTAATTTTGTGCAAAATGTGCTGAATATACTCCACATTCAACACATATTGCGCAAAATTAATATGTACCGTGACAATTTTGTGTTAGCTTCATATTGTCTAATTTCACAATGTTACGCTAATCAAAAAATCCGTTCAAATAAAGCAAAAGAAAAGCCAATGCAATGTTAGAACTATTTTCTAAGCGTCTATCGTAGTCATGCTTCATACATTCACGAACTTAAAATTGCAGCTAACTTCTTACTGAGCTAAGTGTGTGTTCCTTTCAGTTAGACGTTATAGTCGCGCCCTACTCGCTTAATGCAATTACGGAACTTAGGAGCATAATGGGCGAGAAAGGAAAGAAAATAGCTATTGTCGCGAACATCCAAACTATTGAGGCTTACCGTAACTTAGACGACATACTCGCAGTAAGTGACAACTAATAGAATACTTCCGTTGTTGTGATGCATTTTCTATTTTTACCACATCAGTTGCTATAAATGTTGAGGAAAAGGTGTATGTACATTAAGACACTTTTGAATTTGAATAAAAGATAGAGAAGTGATAGAGTGAAGTGATGAAGTGATTCAAGTGATAGAGTGGAGACCACGGGGCAAACGCAGCGTGGGACGTAAACCCACAAAGTGGACAGACGACCTTATAAAGGTCGCCTCTGCCAGGTATACATGGAGGTCCAAGGGGAAGGCCTATGTCCAGCAGAGGACGTCTTGCGATTGAAATGATGATGATGAATGATAATGTTATTTTAAGACAATAATAAATTATATACTAAATAATAAACTAATTAACTATATTAGTTTATAAAAATAGCGACCTAAACATTGTAAGTTGAAATTTTGCGTCTATTTTCAGGAAGTTAGTGGTATCATGATTACAAGACAGGAATTAGGATCTGACATAACTCCTAAAAAATTAGTGATTGCTCAAAAAAATATAATAGCGCGTGCTAATAAGGTACCTAATTTTTTTATGGTATAGTGGACAAGGGAGCAGTTGAGTCTATATATGGTAAGAGAACATCGCCGACTGTGCACATCCGCGCCCCAGTCGACGCGTTGGTTGTGTTGGTGGCTTTTTACTCCACTTAAGCTACATTTTTAAGGGCCTCCGATATCCTTACTCACTAAGCGAAAAACAGTAGAAGCAGCGTTTTAAGTTCTACTACCATGTCACGTTGAATATTCTTTAAGCACGTGGTATCACTTCGATCGAGCCGGGCTTCTTGCAGCATATGCATGCATGTGCGTCAGCAAATGTTTCAACGTGGCTCTCCCACGAATGGGACAGTATTGAGACACTCGCCAAGCCACTGTCAAGCCCTTCCAGAGAACGAATAAATTATAAATTAATTTATAATATATAATTGTCAGGACCGGGATTCGAACCCGATACCTCTCGCTTCATAGGAGACTTATTAAACCATTAAGATATTTTCAATGCCTAATTTATATTTTTAATACTCTTAATAATTATATAGATATACAACTTTTTCTAATAAAAATAATATCAAATTAATAATTGAAATTAAGAAATTAAATACAAATTACAGGCTAATATCCCCGTCAGCATAAGCGCCCATATTTTGAGCAGTATGCGGAACAAAAGAGTACCCCTTAGAGCGGAACTATTAGATGTCGCAAATTGTATCCTCGATGGTGCTGATTCCCTAGTACTCTCTGCTGAAACAGCGGTGGGGGAGTTCCCCGTAGAGACGGTTTCATGTTTGGCCACTGCCTGTAAGGAAGCGGAAGCTTGTATATGGTCTAAGCAGATTCTCCAGGATTTTGTTGATCAAGTATGTAACTGAATTCCTAATATAAACATCCTAATAAAAAAAGAGATAACTAATCTTATAGAAAGGAAATTCAAGAATCTTGTTAATAATACTTTAATTAAGAAAGCTTATTATAATATACACCAATACACCACACCCATGGGATAGCCATGCTGAAGTATATACTGACGCACTAATTGAGCCTGCTCGTCCGAAGTGATACCACGGACTCACAGAATATCCTCACTCACTCTGCGAAACACAGTACAAGTACCGTTATACAGCGTATACGGTACTTGTACTGTGTTTCGCAGAGTGAGTGAGGATATCGGAGGCCTAAAAAAGAGCTGCTTAAACGGCGTAAAAACCCGCCAACACAACCAATGCGCGGACTGTGGCGCGGTTGTTCATGGGCAGCTGTGTTCTCTTACCATATAAGGAGACCCACCTGCTCCATTTTCCGCTATACGAATAGAATAAAAAAAATAATATTATACGATTTCACATAAATATTATTTTTGTATGTAAAAACGTGTATTATAAAGCAGTACAGTCTATCTTTGATGTCATTATTTTCGGATTCTCTTTTATCAGCGACCGAACAGAACAGCATCAAAAATAAATTACTTGTGAACACATAAATAAGCATTAACCGAACCAAATAATGTTATTTATATTGTTTCATGTGTGTATTGAGAGTCCGCTGTAAATTTGCAATTAAGTACTAAAGTATTATTGGGTGGAAGCTTTATTGTATCAGCATTAAGAACATAACGTAATAACTTAAGCAACGCATTTTTTTTAAGTATAGCGGACAACGGAGCAGGTGGGTCTCCTACATGGTAAGAGAACACCGGCCCCCATGGACAACCGCATCACAGTCAGCTCATAAAGCTTACGTATATATTTTTTTAAATCTATTTAAAATTACAGACTCCAATACCATGCGACCAATCCACCGGTACGGCTATAGCGGCAGTGTTAGCAGCACAACGATCAATCGCAGCAGTAATTATTGTAGTGACGTCATCTGGCAAATCAGCTCACATAGTGTCCAAGTTTCGACCGAGGTGTCCCATCATTGCCGTTACAAGATATGGACCAATTGCCAGACAGATGCATATGTGGAGAGGCATCATACCGCTCATATATGAAGGTAAAATTTCAAATCATGTGACAATGATCGAAAGAATGGAATAGAATGAAAGAGTATATCACCCATACCTTCAAAAAGTTTGTAAAATATGTTAAATATTAATTCATCACTAAATAGGTTATAATTTAATATCAGTGTGAAAATTATATATGTAACAATAAAAGCCAAATATTACATAAATGTGTAATAAAAATTTTACTTAATTTACAAAAGCTATGCTATAAATTAATGTTTACAACATTTTTCAGCATAGCCTGAATTAATTTTAACTGCTTCTACATTCATCTTATAATGGAATTTCAAGGTTTGATATTTGTTAAAGGTACACCTGATATTGATTGGCAAGTAGACCTTAACAAACGTGTCAACTTTTGCATTACATTTGCTATGGAAAGAGGTTTCGTTCGAGTAGGAGATCCTATCATCATCATCTCGGGTTGGAGGCAAGGATCTGGATACACCAATTCTATGAGGATAATGTATGCTGAAGCAGATATAACGGAGTGAAACCATAATGTATTCCATAGTTTGTTTAATATACATAATTTTTTTTCCGAATTGGCAACTGTCGTTTATTACGCTTTTAGTCTCAGAATTCGAATCAAATTCTAGCTATAGCATATATAGTGGAATTTAAAATCAAAAAGCTTAATCAAAAACTATAAATCTCGATTGACG
>DWCF01005186.1:0-14759 GCA_018230265.1 Delias oraia
ATCCATTTAGTTAGTCAATTAAACTCTAGACTATATTTTGATATCCCTTATTTCTTCCAATATTATTAACTATAAATAATTTAAAATTTTAAATATAAATAGGTAAAGTTTGTGTGTTTGTTATAGGGAATAATCTCTGGATGTTATGTGCAAATCTTGAAATTTTTTTTACCAATAGAAACCACTTTATTTGTGAGTAAAATATATAAATTTTAAAAGCCTTTTTCATAGTAGTCAGATTGAAGATATTTGATTGATTTGTAGAGCTTGATAATGCCTTTAAAAACACTGCGACAGCATATATGTAACTTTATCAAAAAAAATGGAGGCAAACGATCATACGGTTTGCCTAGGATAATTAGTGTGCCGTCTATGAACCTTTAGCCCCAACTGGGTGCCTTTGAGATACACTGTTATGAAAGTTATAAGTGTTAAATGTAAATATTGGTCTATGTGTGAGTGCTATTGATTGGCGAAGGGAAGGTCAGGAGCAATTGGAGCTGGGCCAACGACACCATTCATGAGCCAAACCAACTGTTTACCTTTGTAGCTCTTCCCTCAACTCTCTCCGTGCCTATTTTTAATCCTTCCTACTCTCTTTTGCAATCTCTTAACTTAGTATTATATTATATTGCATGCCTGGGAATTAATTAATTAACAGTCATTTATAATATTATAAAAATATTTTTAGTTTTAAGGTCACATAAATGCTGTAGACCAGCGATTTCCAATCTTTTTAATCCACGAACCTAGGAATTTTTATACTGAATTTGTGAAGTTCTAAACTCAACTAAATCTAATATAGATAAAAATGAATTTTTAATATGTCCTTAAGCGCAGTAGTCGAGAACAGCTCAATTGATTGCAATTAATTGTTGCGTTTCTTTTATATTTTCGTTGAAACGTTTTCGTTAAGATTTGTATGGAGAGAAAAACTTACTAATTGTGAAAAAAGTAGTACAAATATCTTTTCGCATACAAACCATAGAGCAACAAAAAAACCATAAAATTAAAAAGAGTTGATAGCATAAAGTTTATCAAGGCAGGTAGTACTTAGTAAAAACATTACCCAAATTTCTGCGTAAAATAGTGATATAAAGTTATCTTAGTTTGCCTTCAGAGCGGCGCAATGCAGTTATCAAGCATGGAAGTTAAATTGGAAGCTGTCCAGCGAAGCCTTGGGATATACGCCAAGCGTCAAGGTCACGTTTGAGGCTACTTTGTCTGCCAGTTTTGGCAACAGAATTGATTTCGTAGCCAATATAGTCTACTTTAGCAAAGGTGCTTTAGCTTGTGGTGGTGTTGGTGTTGGTGGTGGTACAAATTTGTATTATTTGCAATACATTATTAAATATTCTATTTTTCGTAACATATTTCATTTGAAAAACAACAAACTTTGAAACAAATCGAAAAGTTTGAATAAAACAGAACTCATACAAGTCGTTGTACCTCAAACATTTCTTATATTGATAAATTTACTAAAATTAGATAATAAATATCTCAGTTTGTTACATTATATTTAATAAATGAACGTGCTTTATTTATAAAAAAATACTTAAATATATATTAAATTAACGTATTCTGTCTCATTTTAACAGAAAAATACGAATGAATGGCAGACAGTATTTAAACCATAGTGTCTTAATGCAAAGTTTATAAATTAGTTGGATTACGCGAGTATTAGCTTGGAAATAAATAATAAGGCTTTAAATAGGATACAATATCGAAGTAAATAGACTTTCTAAAATGCTAGAGCTACCTGGAATCAATTAGTTAAAGTTGTTTAACGTTCGAAGCTCATGAACTCGTTAGCTTCTATTTTATTACTTGCAATCGCTCCGCCTATCTTCGATTACAGTTTCGACGAATCTATGTGTTTTTTATGGTATAGTGAACAACAGAGCTGGTGGATCTCCTATATGTTGAGACCCTAATAGCTTAATGCTTTTAAAAGTGTACCATGAAGCGAGAGGTATTGGGTTTGAATCCCGGTCTAGACAATAATAATTTAATTTATAATTTATTCGGTCTTTGGAAGGGCTTGACAGTGGCCGGGCAAACATTAATTCTGTCGAATCCGTGGGAAAGCAATGCTTCAGCATATACTGACGCACTAATTATTGAGCCGTCTTGTCGGAAGTGGTACCACGGGCTCTCAGAACACTCACCGTGAAATGGTACTTGTGTTTCGCAGAGTGAGTAAGGATGTCGAAGGCCCTTAAAAGTGCCGCTTGTGGCGCGGCTACTCGTGGGCGGCGGTGTTTTCTGACAATATAAGACACCCACCTGCTCCGCTGTCCGCTATAAAATAAAAAAAAAAATCTTTTCTATAGTTTAGGAGTCCATTAGTTATTAATTAGAAAATATATAACAATTTTATTAACTTTTAAAAAGTAAATAATAATATACTCTGTTACTTAAAGAGTAGCATAAATATTGAATGAGCTTTTTTGCTTACCTACTTTATACACTGTAAATACTATCCCGAATAAATAAATGAAGACATACTTTATACTCCAGTTCAGGAATTGGAACAAAATCGTTATATATTATTTACGAGTAATTTCAAAGCAACTTCGGATGACAGAAGTTTTAATAGCCGAAGTGCGTAGTCCAAAATCAAATAACAAAGAGTCACAGGTGCGTCAAATTTTAATATATTTCTTGAAGTTTTGTTGGTTTTAGAAGCCACTTTAATTTTAATAGTCAGATAAGTCGCATATTAGGAGATAAGTAGTTTTATTTACATTCATCATAGTAAATGTTGTACTTAGTTTATGATTATTATATTACAACCTGAATAACCTATATGACTAAGTCATAACCTCTATGACTGTGAAAATATTGTTATTCCATATAAATTGACCTTAGAAAAGCGCACTTATCTCTAAAAGGCCGACATCGCACTCGCGGGCCAGCAGAAGTTGGTGGTGTCGATGGGCTGAGGACCGCTTACCCTAAGAGAGTCTTGTAGTGCTTAGCGCCGTGTACGTTAGGGTAATGCGTAACGAGTTAAATGATCTGTACTCGTTTAGGTTTGGTAAGAGAATGTGTTCATTATACATCAAATGAATATTTATGTAAGCGTTATACATGACATCATGACACAGAACGGGGGCGATGACCGCCACAGCCTCCTGCTCGTTCGTCTCTGTTTTTATAAAAAATGATTATTAAAATGAAAAATAGTTGCAGTAGGATAAAACTCCATGTAATTTTAAAGATAAAATATTGTAAAAAAAGTTTTACATTGGACTTTCAATTGCGTTAGTAAAATATATATTACAATTATCCTGATATGCAAACAAAATATCACAAAATCAGCTTTCGCAACAATATAGCGACGTACACGGAAAATTCATTTATAAAATCTTAAAGAAATTATTTATTGTACTAATTTTAGATTTTTGATAATTTTTTTTATGCAATAGCGGACAGCGGAGCAAATGGGTCTCCTATATGGTAATAGAACACCGCCACCCATGAACAACCGAGACACAGACCGCGGATTTGTTATACTGCCGGCTTTTTCTGGCGCTTAAGCGGCACTTTTAAGGGGCTCCAATATCCTCACTCACCCTGCAAAATATAGTACAGGTACCGTTTCACGTTGAGTTTTCTGGGAGCCCGTAGTCTCGCTTCGGACGAGCCGGCTCAATTAGTGCATCAGCATAGCTCCCCCACGAGTGCGACAGTATTAAGACATTCACCCGGGCACTGTCAAACCCTTCCAGAGACCGAATAAATTACAATTAATTTATAATTGTCCAGACCATGTTTAGAACCCCACACCTCTCGCTTCATTGTACACTTTTAAAACCATTATGCTACGGCTCTCATTCATTATTTTACAATTTTCAAGCAGTCTACCTTATACTCCGTTTAAATTAAAACTTGAATGTTTCTCGTATTAATGAAGGGCTACTAATGGAAGCTAGTTTAGCAATGAATTATTTATTTACTTGGAATATCTAGCTTCTGAAGTCTATTTTTAGCGGATATTTGAACTTCAGTTTGTATTGTTTTCAATTTGTATTTAACCATTTGAATAAGCATATTACGCAAAAGAAAAATAAAATAGGATACATCTTAAATGATAGAAACTATTTAATCTATTTTTCTTCTAGTAAACATTATAAAATTCTTTTGTTTATTTATGGAAATTATTGCAAACAAGCAGGAAGCTCACACACGAGCTAAAAAGCATCTAAACAGCAATTTTGTATATCATACTAATCATAAAAAGCTGGCAATGTAACTAAAGATCCTCGCAGGTAAGTGATCTTATAAGAATACCACGAAGCGAGAAGTACTAAGTTTGATCCGCTGTCTGAATATAAATTATAATTTATCCGGTGGTAAGGGTAAGTCAGTGGCAGGGAGAGTGTCTTAATACTGGCTTACACGTGCGAAAGCTTACAAGAGTGATGCTGAAGCATTTTATGATGCACTAATTGGGCCAGCTCGTGTGAAATAATACCACGGGCTCACAGAAAACCAGCACGAAATACTTATACTGTGTTTTGCTGGGTGAAAATTTATATGTCCTTGAAGTTATACCGCTCAAGCGGCGTAAAAGGCCAGCAACACTACTAAAGCGCGGATTATGGTGCGGTTGTCCATGGGCAGCAATGATCTCATAATCATAGGTTCCTCCATTATCCAATATTTAATAAACACGTTCTGACAACATAGTATGTGACGTTTATAGCAATATTTGTTTCTATATAAATAAATATATATTGGATCTACAAGCCAATATTTCACTTGAATAATTTTCTTTGAAATATTTACAAAGTTAGTTAAGGCAAAGCTGACGGAATGCTTTGTGAGCTAACACTAAAATTAATATTGTAAGATCTCAAGCGTAGCCTGTTAGTTGCAACGAGCACTACTCTCAGCACTCTTATTCACGAGGCACTTGCTTTATCTGTATATCAAAACCCTATTTATTATTTTCTCTAAATAGTGAACATTATGTAAACACAATACTTATCATGGAAATTCGTACGTGGTACAAGGGCATTGTTTTACAATTTAATTTAATGGTTTTAAATAATGTAAAATAAATCCTAATACTTTAATTAGCTCAATGTTTTAAAATTTAACACATTTCAAACTTGTAATCCGTTCCCTGTCTTGATTAGAGCTAAAAGTATTTGTGTAAAAACTGTCTAAAAAAATGTTATATAACCACACTAAAAATGCTTTTTTTAAAAGAAAGGCAAATAATCACGAGGGAAGTATAATACCTCGCTAAAAGAAAAGAAGAGAAGTCCGACTATACTTATAGTCCGACTGGACTGTACTGCAAAAACTGTGATGCATTAAATAAAAATATCTAAAACTATTAATAATAGTTTCAAAAAAATGTTTACTAGGCAATATAAGAAAAATAACGAAACATTTCACACAGAACAAAAATTAAACACATTTCTGCAGCCTCTTCAACACTCTCAAACGTAAAACTAAGAACCTTTATTATTACCTTGCTATAGATACTTTGAATAAAGAGTTTAATACTAATTTTATTTCTATCATAAAAATCTGACTCAAAAACGACTTGAGAAAACATCATAATAGGAATAAGTCCGTTTCTATATGGGGCAATATTACTTTGCTAATAAAACCTCAAGGTACATGTGACACTCGATAGCCAAGCTATATTAGCTATCCACCTGCGGGGAGGGGAGAGGGAGGAGGGGAAGGGTGCAGCCTCATGTTATATTCATAGAGAATGCGGTTGTCTTTGACGTGATGTAGCTAAAGTCGATAGTTTGAATTTGTAAAAATGTATTCAATCTATATGAAGTTACAAAATAAAGTTATCCTCAAATAAAAGACACAAATTAGAGGATAATTAGGATGAAATATTTGGAGAATCATTTTACCCGTGGCAGAGCCATGCCGAAGCATTTGCCGATTTGCAGTGATACCATGGGCTCACAGAATACTCAGCGTGAAACTTGTACTGTGTTTCGCAGAGTGAGTCAGGATATCGGAGGCCCTTAAACCGTGTGTGACCCTTAAGCTGTGGCACCGTTGTTCATGGCCGGCGGTGTTCTATTATGATAAGGGAGACCCACCTGCTTCGTTGTCCGCTTTAGCATATAAATCTAGCAACACAATAAAGAACGGATTGTAGCGGAGATCTAACTATCAAGGAAAGTTTTCGATTGTGATATGAGAAGAATAGACAAAAATATCATATGAAAATTTCGAAAAATAAAAACAAACTCAAAGAGTATGCACCCATATATTTATCTTTAGACTACAATTCCACGACAGATCATTAACAACAAAATTTCTATAGATTTATTAATTTTGAACCTTATTCCTACAATATTAATTTTACTTTAAAAAACTTATGATCTGTCAAAAAATATGAAACCATAGATCGGTAAATATAGATTACAATCGTACTGCAGTTTACGTAATACCAGCAATTAAAGATATTTTTTCCTCACTAAGACATGACAACTCCTATTATGTATGAATAGTAAATTGTACTCGCTATGGCAGAAACAAACATGTCTTTCAAAGCTGACGAAGCTAACTGTTTACATTGTTAAGACGCTCAGGACGCGACGACAGGCACACGTATCCTTAACTCTTTGTAACACACAAATAAAATGGCTCGTTAGCGTAATCTTTGAAATGTCAATGTTGCGTACATAATTATCACGTAATTTACAAACGGGGAATTAGGAACTATTATAAACTGATGCGCATTTATTAGAAAATTTTATTAGGAAGGGGGTAAATAATAAGATTTGCTGCCATTTATTTGTGTTTACAGTCCCATTAAATAATTTAAATCTTTACATAATTAACTCAAGAGTATTTGGATGGATGTTACTTTTTCGCACCCGTGATCCTGCATTCGCTAGGGGTGTCCATGAGTGGAAAATCACTTGTCTCAGATGAGTCTCATGCTCGTTAGCCACCCGGTTTTCACTAAAAAAAATATATAAATGTAAATTGTCCAAAATATAATTTTGTTTTTTCTAAATATTTTTGCTAAAAATTAGGTATAATAATGTATAACCAATTCGTACCACCTGATTCGTTCGTGTGGAATCCCTTAAATATAGTTTTAATAGAAATCGACGCTCCGCTGCTTGTGAGATACAGAGCACTTTTTAAATATTAATTGTAGTTATTGTATATTCTTTTGTACACTTCATGTAAAATAAATTAAGAAATAATATATTTTATTTATTTATTTAATTTTAACGTCGAAACCTAATAGCTGTATGAAAATAATATAGTAAACAAATCATACAACTCATTATATAATAATATATATTATCTAAGGCTTTTATAATATCAAGAAATTCTCGATTATTAATGTGAAGAATACTTTATTATGTAGGTAATTTCAAACATTCTGTGTTTTAAACTAGCTGCTTTGCTTGTCCCCAGATGGGGCGGGGCGGGTCGAGGCGGGCGGGCGACCGCGGGGATCCCCGCTGCCCACACTGCCCACGCCCGCTGCCGCGCCACAAGCGCCCGCGCTGCCACTACTACATCTGCTCAAGGCGCTCATCTTTCTCAGCATCATCTTGGGCGCGATATTGGGCAACGCTCTAGTCATCGTTTCTGTTCATCGGCATCGGAAGCTTCGAGTCCTCACCAACTATTACGTCGTCAGCTTGGCGCTGGCCGACATGCTTGTGGCGTTGTGCGCGATGACGTTCAACGCCAGCGCGGAGCTGAGTGGCTCCTGGCCGTTCGGCCCGCTCGTATGCGATATTTTCAATTCCCTCGACGTATACTTCTCAAGTGCTTCGATACTGCACCTATGCTGCATAGCCGTGGACCGCTACTTCGCCATAGTGCGACCCTTGGATTACCCGCGGACTATGACGCCGCGTACGGTAGCTCTGATGTTAACCAATGTATGGCTGTGGCCGGCACTTATTAGTTTTGTACCGATCTTCATGGGTTGGTATACAACTGAGCAACACAGAGCCTTCAGACGGGCGCATCCTGATCAGTGTATCTTTCGTGCCAATATGGCCTATGCGCTAGTTTCTTCTAGCGTATCTTTCTGGATACCGAGTATAGTTATGATCTCGATGTACTGTCGTATTTTTCGCGAGGCAGTGCGACAACGAGCTGCCCTAGCCCGCACTTCTTCTAATATGCTGCTAAATTCCGTTCATCGGCAGAGGGCACAGCTTTCTCAGAGATTACGCCCGCCTGCTCCAAGCTCTTCGCCGAGCCCTGTACCCAGCATCCATACAGAGTTGCCAGATGTAACAGATTTGCCAGACACACATGAGCACTGCCCTAGTCCGGAAGCCAGTCCGCGACGCTCAGATGCAGGCAGCTCTGGCTACTGTTCAGGTGGCTCCCACAAGGCTCCGGTTCCAGCTCATACAAGCTGCGCTTCGGATAATAAGGAATTCGCAAAGACTGCTACTGAACTGAATTCACAAGGTATTGTGCTTCTAAGAGATTAATATAATTCATAAATAGACTATTGCGGAATATACATCTTAGAATAGAAGCCTCAGAGTCAAACGGGTTGGTAAACACCACAAATAATAAATAACAACACACACAGAGATACATTCACAAGGTACGTTTTATACTAGTAGTACGATTATTAAATATACTCCTAAAGAATATACTTTCTACTAGTAGCTCGCGGCAGCTTTGAACAGGTTTTATAACACCAGAAATAATAAATTTTAATACACATACATCCTTATTTTCGCATTTAATTGGATTATTTTACACCTTGGCTAGAATAATTAGTGTTGCTCAGGGTTAGTATAGCTGCCCAAGAGAGAAAGATTTTCGAAATTGGTCAAGTATTTTTAGAGCTTTTTAATTGTAAAGAAACAACTAAATCGTTCCACATTATAATGTAAGAATAGATAATAATTCATGTATCATTAAGTAATACAAATCATTAAAAAAAGTATACTTTTATTAGAGTAAAGCGATAGGCAGTTATATATATATAAAAATGATTCCGGCCAAATATACTTAACTAAAGCCCCACTGTGGCCCCAAGTCAGCCGCTCACAGCAAACGAATGAACATTATCATGTTTCACATCTCTCCGAGAAGGGAAATTACTTAACTGAATCGTTCTCGACATATTTACACTCACACGATTAAAATCTCTTTTAACCGTGTCAAATAATTTGCCGCGTGATTGAAATAAAAATGTTTGAAAATTGAAATGAATATGAATAAAACATGTATACTGTAATTAGAATGTTATTGGAATCTTTTTTTAAGAATACAGTATAGATTGGATTAAGGTATTTCATAAATAAAGACTTGTAAATAAATAATTTTGATTTGTATACACTGATTAGCAGTATCCAAGTTTTGACAATCTGAGGTCTTGGTATATCCTAAATAGAGTCAATATGAAACTGTACTAGTATTGTGTTTCGTTTAGTTAATGAGGATGACGGAAGTCGTTTAAATAATGCTGCTTGAGCAGTGTAAAAAGCCAGCAATACAATTAAAAGCGAAAAATGTGGCAAGTTTTTCCACGGCCGACGGTGTTCTCTTATCATAAATTTATAACATACTCCGTTTTCCATTATATCATAAGAATAGTCTATAATTATTGAAACACTATTTCGAAATTGTATTGACTCCAAAGTATATTTGACCATTTAAGGTATTAATAAAAAATAATTAAATTATATAATTGATTAAATTGCAAGAAAAAATTCAACTTATGTAAATTTTATACAAAATCCACCCTCATTACAAACTTCACATTACAGCCTACACTGCGATACAAAACTTTCAATTCAAGCGTCTTAAGAGTTTCTTTCGAAGAAATGCGGTCTTTGAATCTTTAATGAACTAATTTTCTCCTTCGTGATTACAACCGCATTGTTTTTCATAATATCTGAAACACTGAGATGTAGTTTATTTGTTTTAATTTTTCTATATAGAAAAAGGTATGTCTCACCAAAAGTGGTGGTAAACTGACATTCAGCGCACGCCATACTCAGGAAAACATGAAGTATAAGACTAAGAAGTCTATTATAACATATAACAATCGATATAGATCAGGTTAAAGAATGACTAAAGCTTCTTTAATCAGAATCCCGGTCTTAATAGTATCTCACTCGCATCTGAAGTATTTTCTGGCCCATAGGTTTACAAAAAGCAGGGGTTATAAATTGCTATAAAGTACAAGTATTGTTATCAATATTTGTACCGTGTTGATTAGAGCAAGTCAATATACCGCTTATTAAGTTACACCGTAAGCGATGTAAAAAGTCGGCAACATATCTAAGCGTGTATTGTGGCGTGGCTGTCATGGTCTGACTACAACGATATTTTTTTTTAATTGAGCCGGCTCGTCCAGAATAATAACACGGGCTCGCAGAATACTAGCATCTAACAATACTTGTACTAATGTTTCGCTGATTGAGAGAATATACAGGAGTTTCATCGAGTTATATCGCCTAAGCAACTTAAAAAGCCGGCAAAATAACAAAGCTTGGATCATGACGTTTTTCTTCACGGAACGCGGTAATGTTTTTCCACTATTCCGAAATCATTAAAATGTTGTGCATCGAAAATCACATAACCACCTTCATGGCTTAATCATTTCTGTATCTCGTGTTATGAATTATGGTTGAAAAGTTTTTGTCGGATAAATAAAATATAGGCCACAAAATAATTTTACATATATTAAGAACAAAAAATAAGTAAAGGCAATTCTAGAACAGTTTAACATTGTAATTTATAAATCGCTTGGAAATTAATAAAATTAATTAAATGCTCTCGTTTAAAATGTATTTTTGATAATGTTAACATGGTCTGTATAAATTCAAACTCGATTGAGATTCTGGAATTTTCTTTCCAGATTTAGGCGCGTTTGTTAACTTAAAAAAAGTGACGAATATAATTCTATATGAATAAAGACATATTTGATTTGGCTTTCCAATCTTAATTTATCAGGAAATTCTAAGTAAGGAAAGTATATCTACTAATCTAATATTTTATTTCACTCTGATTTTTTGTTATATTTCCATGTCATTATTTTTATAAAAAACGGAGGTCGTTTTCGGGATAGAATGTCTACCCCCATAGACAACCTTAAACCCACTTAGGTTACGATTTATGAGGGAATTATCAGCACTTAAGGAATATATACGACCTTTTTTGAACATCCGCAAATCGTAATGCTTTGAAAATACATCTGCAGACAAAATACCTAAATGATTATTGCAGGAATATAAGTCTGCGTAGCCTTTTCCACTCGAATTTTTAATTTGGAATTGCGACCGAAATTGGCAACATTATATAATGGGGAATTTCACTTTAAAGGCGCAACTTTACGTGCGGCCGGCAAAGCATGGCGTGCGGAGCATAAGGCCGCTCGAACGCTTGGCATCATTGTGGGTGCATTTCTTCTCTGTTGGCTGCCTTTCTTTCTTTGGTAAGTAGACATATTTCCTTGTTCTTTTATGTTTCAAAAAGTTGTTTGTTTTTATTGATAAAAATATCTTATACATACAATAATAAAACACATTTTTTTTCATATGTTATAAATTGATAAAAATTTTACGAATGTATCAAGTTAAAATCAAGTTATCTATATGAAGAAACAATGATTTTGAAATATATACTGAAAGAAAAAATGCACCAAAACTATTAACACATTGTGATTTTTAATAATAAAAAAATGGTGGGATTTTGTCTTATTTAAATGTAAATCGTGTGGCAAAGGATCAGGAAGCTTATCTAGAATAAGGAGTCTTCCGCTCATGGACATATATTTAAATCTGTATTCTTCACTCTTGACATAATATCGTCATATTTCTTACTGCACCCTTATTAATTAATATCGAAAACTTTTCCTTTATAACAAGGTTTGTTCTGTATCTGACATTAAAACAGTAGACTCATCTTTGTGAGTATTCCGTGGCTTAATGTTACGACTTAGCAACTCGTTATGAGAGTATAAGTTTCCAACTTAATTATGATCTTCTTAGAGTTTATTTTATTATTACATACGCTGTACAGCTTCATTACGAAACTTTATAAATGAAAATAAAAGTATACTTATAAATACTTTTGCAGGATGTCATATGACCTCCTCGATGTCATATAATGTCTTAGAGAATGTCTATACACATAGAGAAACTAGTGTGTTTAACTGAAAGTTATAGATTTTTTTAGTAACCATTACAATATCCGTGTTTTTCATAAAATAAGATATGTGATACATTCATAATACATTCATGTGATAAGAAATTTGAGAATGTAAATTCATAACTAGGAGTCCGCCAGTCATGTAGCCTGATTAGGCACTTACCGGGGCTACTTTATGTAAAACGTTTTATTATATTTCAATAAATTCACACAATATCTATCTATATGTTAATCTGATATATGGGCTATATTATTGCTAGGTTTTTAAAAATGTGTTCAGTAGTTTTTGCATGAAAGACTGAAAGACCGACGTTCACTGCCTCCAGTGACCCCTTGAGCTTGTCATCCCAAGTAGGGCACTGGGGGTCGCACTAGGTAATCAATCCAAGAGTCCAGAGTACGATTTCAATTTCGAAATCCTACCAGCCTAAGTCTAGTCTCTACACAGCACCTAGATTAGGTCACCAAACATGTAATACGTACATGTACCCCCGCTGCAGCGTACTGTAAAAAAATTTAAATGCTAAGCCCTTCCAGAGGCCGAATTTAAATTCTAATTGAATAATTATATTCTGAACTGGGATGGAAACCGATACGCCTCGGCTCGTGGTAAACTTATGACACTACTTACCTACGAGGCTCTCTTGCATGGCTAACAAACATCCATACAAACTTTCATGTTAAGTAAGATTTAATTTCAATCACAAAGATAGTATACGGTTAACAAGGATTAGTTCACAGGAGTAGTTATATTACTTGCATTTAGAAAATGTAATTCAATATTTATTTAAAGACATACGAGGTCGGTGAAATTATTTTCGACATTTAAGTTTGTTTATACGATGGTACTTATTATGAATATCTGATATATCAATTGACTAGATAATTTCGAATTAATATTCGATTAATACTATTCCAATAGAACTTTACGTCGTCTATCTTTTTATAATATACCTTGTGTTTTATTAGCAATGTTTCTTTTTACGTAGTAATAATAAAATTTTATTTCAGTAACCATGTGGAGATAATAAAGATATCTTTATTATGAGTCTTCGGTTATATTTAACTAGCTATATTTTACTTATAGATTTTCCTAATTAAAACTTATCAGTCTCGTTTTTGCACCAAAACGCGGCCTGTGGCGCGGTTGTCCATAGGCGGCGATGTTCTTTTACCGTATAAGAGAGCAGTCCGTCCCTTGGAGGTAGCTAAGCTCTCAGCCTCTCAGCTTACAAATGTACTGCAAGCTATCAAAACTACTGTTTTGATTTCTGTGTAAATATTTTTTTAATTTCCAATATAAGTATATAATCGTGTATAATTGTTTCACTAATACTGTTTTTAAAACGTTAAATTAATACAGCTTTTAACACGTTTAAAATTATTATAACTTTTTAAACATTTTTATCATAACTTTATTAAAAAAAGGTCTGACATTTTAATAATAACTGAATTAAAACAAATGCATTAAAAAGCTGCAATAGTGGAATACTATTCAAAGAAGTTTATAGTCTGAGATGTTTTAACGAATGTGTTTGAAATGATGTTTGAATTCATTTTAGAATTAACTAAACTATGGTCTATTTTGTTAAAACAGGTACGTGATTACGAATGTGTGCGGTGACCCGTGCGCAACTCCCGACGCAGTAGTTGGAGCCCTCTTTTGGGTGGGTTATTTCAACTCGGCCTTAAATCCACTCATTTATGCCTACTTCAATCGTGATTTTCGCGATGCATTCAAGAATACACTTCAATGCGCTTTACCTTGCTGCTTTCGATGCTGGAAGGACTCACCGAACACACACTATGTTTAATTCATCTGTCCGATGTCACATCATGTGTCAAATGTCAATGTTAAAAATATTGTATGAAACGTAGGAACAGTATTGCTCTCTTTCACTATACGCTCAAAATGCTCAAAATACTCAAAACTTTGAGAAAATATGAGTATTTTGAGCGTTGTGAGCGTCTAGTAGAACGCATCTTATGTGTACAATTGTTATGATTCAAATGTCATATTACGCCAAAAACACTGTTTTATATAAACATTATTTTTATATATATTGTCAAATGAATTTTGTTGATCTGTCAAGTTTCGATATACAGCGCAATAAAAATACATAAAAAATAATTGAAAAGCATTGCAGACGAGCAAAGCTCGTCAAATTACAATTAATTAATATATATTAAGGTTGGTTTCTATATAACATTATTTTAGCTTCTGTAAGTATTGATCTGTGATTATTATTTACGTTATAAAGCAATATTTTGTCTTTTGATAAGGTTTTAGTGATAAATTTGGTATATTTAGTATAATGCTAGTTATAAGTATTCTATAGACTCTATTTAGAACTGTCCTTTTATCCAAAACAGTTGAACGGTCTATAATTTCAGGCTAAATTACTCCCCATGGACGTGCTGAAATATATTCTGATGCACTAATTGCGCCGACTTCTCCGAATACCATACAAGTGGCACGGCTACCGCCACCGACCGACCTTGCACCTGGTGACATATAACGCACGCACTTTAAGGACCGACGAGAAGATGTATGAGCTGGAGGAGGCAGTGAGCAAGTTACACTGGGACATCGTAGGGTTATCAGAAGT
>DWCF01005187.1:0-14759 GCA_018230265.1 Delias oraia
CAGTTGCTAGACAGCATTGTACTACATATAAAAGACTACAACATTACCAAATGTGTTTGGCAAAAATATCACCACTTAATTTTAATAATTACGCAATGTTAGGGTAATTTTAGGATAATAGTCTTTATAGATCAAAAATATGTATAATACATCAGTTTGTAGATATCCGTAGTAATTATTTATCATGTCGTTAATCCCTTTCAGGAATCTAAGCACATTGGAATTCCGTGATCACTCGATGTGGCCGCGTATAAATATTGTCTGACAGAGTAAAAAGATTATTGTGACTGTGAGTTAATATCCCGAATTCAACAAAGAGCACTGATTTCGAACGAATAAAAGGTTGGGCGAGACGCGCGTCAGATTATACGCATAAATTATTATGTACTTTTGTTCGAGGAGCGCGACCATACAATTACACGCCGCACAGGTCCAGATGTTTGTGGATGGGATTAGTTCTGGATATCTCTGTCGGTATCGTCGAGATAAGTACGAATATATGTCAACGTCGGACGTCTAAGCCGATTATTTTAAATGTATTCACTTCCTTAATGGAGGTCGTTTTTCACTGACTACTCTTGACTTACCGGAGATTTTCGGTTATGATCCGGGCAATGACTGCGACGGATTATTGCTCGTTTTCACCCGTCTATTGGATTGTCTCTGCCGGCGAGGTGAATTAAAATGACCTCTTACATTTGATTATCAAAATTTTATCTTGTAAAATATTACTTGGTTATTATTATCGCTATATAATAAGCCAGACGACCTTTTAATGGTCGCCGGAAGACGCTTAATGCAGGTCGCCTCCGGCAGGTATACATGGAGGTCCGAAGGGGAGGCCTATGTCCAGCAGTGGACGTTCTACGGCGGAAATGATGATGATTTTTATTGCACAGTGAGCAACGGAGCAAGCGGTTTTATTTATGGCAAAAGATCAACGCCGCGCATAAATAACCGTGCCCAATCTGCACTTTGGTTGTGTTGTCGGCTTTATGCAGCTTGAGCGTTATAATTTCACGAACCACCGATACCCTCACTCACTCATCGAAACAGTATAAGTAATGTTTCACGCTGGTATTCTGTGAGCCCGTGGTATTACTTTGGATGCGATAGATCAATTAGTGCGTCAACATATCTTATCATGCCTTCTATGAGCCAGATAGTTATACGACTCGTACACGGTTCCATCCTTCCAAACGCCAAATAAATTATAAATTTTGTACAGATCGTAGTTCGAACCCGCTATCCCTGACTTTATGGTAGCTTATCAATCCGCTGGGCCACAAGTCTCTAAAAGTACTTTAATAACAATATTAAAATGTATATAATAAATATTTAAATAATACCATATCTATCCATATCAAAATGCAATTATATTTAGAGAGTAATCATAATTTTTTTACTTAAAATTACTTCTTACAATGAATTACTTGTCTATAATATGAATTTTTTATAATGAAATAATGGCTCACATTGTAATAGAGAATTCGCTTTCATCAATCAAAGTTAGATCAGTTGATTAATTATTTTTTATAGCTATATTCTTTTATAACCAATTTTAATAGAACAAAAATAGAGACTAAAAACTGCTTGTGAGACCACACAACATTAGAACGTGACAAGCATGTTTGAGTAAAGGTAGAGATTTATTGAAATGTTGGAAAACCTAAAGAAATATATTGAGATGCCACCCACTACCTAAGACGAATCCATGGACAATTGGAAACATTACCTTTTTTATTATTAAATTGTTTAAGTAAATAAATAGACGTATACGAACAGAATAAGTAGAACTTATAAAGGTCGCCGGAAGACAGGTATTCATGGAAGTCCAAGAGAGACGCCTATGTCCAGCAGTGGACGTCTTACGGCTGAAGTCATGATGAAGATAAATAACATAAGCCTGACATAAGCCAGTAGACTTCTTCTGTGGGGAGACATGCTGATATATATACGTGATACCACGGGCTCACTTAATGCTCAGCCTGGAATTATACTTGTACTGTGTTTATCTAAGTGGGGATATCGGAGAGACCTTAGAAATTATGCCATTTATGCGGCATACAAAGCCGGTAACACAGAGTGCGGACTGTGCCACGGTTGTACATTGGCAGCGATGTTCCCTTACCATATATTAGACCCATCCGCTCCGTTGTGTACTATACCATAAAAAATCAATGACAGTTCAGAGTGTTAAAATATAAAACTGTTTGGATTTTCAATGATAATGAAAAATATTACAACGAAATTTTATCCATATATCATTCCAGCAGTTGGTAAATAAATAACGTCATTACCTTATAAAATATATCCCAAAGTGAACGTACACGCCATGCTGTTAATTAAGGCATAAAAAATAATGCGGTCTCACCAAATTCGTGGAGCGTAATTTACATTTTTATAACTGGCAAAGTCCATACGTACATTTTAGGCGTATTTTATGTTTCCAACTTTATGATTTGCTTCTTTACGTGAAACATGAAGCAAAAGGTTTCGGGTTAGAATCCCAGTCCGGACAATTATAATTTATTCGGTCTCTGGAAGGCTTGACAGTGGCCGGTCGAGTGTCTTGTACTTATAATGTCGCACTCGTGGTAGAGCCATGCTGAAGTATATGCCTTTAATTGGGCCGACCCGTCCGAAGTGATACCACGCATACCGGCAACACCACCAATGTGTGTATTGTGGCACGGTTGTCCATGGGCAACTGTGTTATCTTACCATATAGGAGATCCACTTGCTCCGTTTTCCACTACACCATAAAAAACCGACGCTTTTGAAGTTTATACCTACATTTCTGACTTTTTTACTTTCCTATGTAAATCATACTTCAAATTAACAGCCCATACATATCAGCAGGTGGTATTTAATTAATTAAGGAGGGCGCCAATTCCCCTCGTCTAGCTAATATTAAATGTAGTTGCATTTTTTATACAAAACCAGACATACGCCAGTTTATGATTAATTATAAGTCACAAACTAACCGCCGCGCGGTCGTGGTTCGTCTGTTTTCGTACAGTCGAACAAAAAACCGGTTTAATTTATGGCTTAGGTATAACACGGCTAGTTAATGAACTTTTTTATAACGTCAATATCAAGATCAAAGATTAACTTGACGTTCAGCGGTCTTGTGATGCAATGGATACCAGGTTCGATGTTTAGTATGAATACAATTTATAAATTGTATTTAGTGTTTGACTTGTCTTTTCCGAGGGAGAGCCAAGCTGAAATTAACAAAGTAATTGGGCCAATAAATTTCCAGTGTAATAGTAGGTATTTGTGTATAGTAGGTATTTCGCTGAGTGGTGAGCTAGATGAGTAGATACCCATTACTAAGTTAATAGCCTTTGGTATTAGTTGATATAATTATGATACTGCTTATGCGTTGTAAAAAGTCGACGACACAACAAAAGACATGATTGTGGCCCGGTTGACACTGGACGGCGGTAAAGTAGAACTAAAAATAACTGTAACAAGGAACATATATTATATCATTTTTTATACGCAGTTTACTAATAGGAGAATGACCATATAATCTAATATATAATTAAATTAAATAAATAATATAATTTATTGAACTGCTTAAAATTTTTAAATCTTAAAAAAATCGTCAAATCGATGAATATTTTTTTTCGCTTTCTTTTAGCATTGTTCATATGAATAAAACGCCAAGAGTAAATATCATAGACAAGATGACATCTAGAACTGTGTGTTACTAGGGGTATTACAGAGCGTGATTTTTTAACAAAAGTACTTTTCTACTCGCTATTACAGTAAGTCACCCTATCGCGTGAGAAGTGCAAGGTGGGGTCGCCGTTATATCACTTGTCTACACAACATTACACTATTACAGTTAACCGCAATGTTCGTATTACTTGAGAAATATATTCTAGAACATTTTAGTTGTAATTACAATGAACTAAGAAACCTTATGAATTACTCTGTTTGTACAACCTTACTTTTATAAAAAAAACTAAGGTATTTAGAACCGCACAATTTGGGTTCGTCATTTCACTTTGTAAAACAATCAAAGTGCTACGCAAAAATAGTTACTGTGTACCTGGTAAGTAGACTAACCAATAAGAATAAGAGTATTTTTTAAATTAACTTTATATAAACTTCAATTAGTGTCGGTAAACCGTAATCCAAATACAAGATTAGACGTTATTTGCTAAACTCCATGACTATCTCTTGTTTGAAGACATTGTACATGCTCCTACATATATTAAGCTGTAATTAAATGTTTATTTAATTACGGTCACGCACCTGTATCCTCAGTCGAGGCCTTTTCTCTAAATCACCTACAGCAGGGTTTCAAATTACAAATATTGCAGAAAAAAGCTACTAATATGATACATAATGTTGTTATTAATACATGAAATATTGGCTGCCTTTTTGAGTAAATTGTGAGAACAGGTTTTTATTGATTAGGTGTGTCTACTTTATGGTCCGTCACAGCTAGACAACAGCGCCACAATCCGGTCTTAGGTTGTGTTGACGGCTTTTTACGTCGCTAAAGCGATATAATATCAAGCCTATGTTTTGTCTATGCTCACTTACTCAGAGAAACACAGTACAAGTACTATTTGACAAGATTATTCTGTGAGCCCGTGGTATCACTTCGAACGAGCTGGCCCAATTAGTGCATCAATATATGCATTGCTCCCCCATGGTTGCGACTGTTTAAGACACTCGCCCGGCCACTGCTAAGCCATTCCTAGATCGAATAAATTATACATATGTATTCGGACCAAAGATAGAACCTGATACTTCTTGCTTGATGATAGGCTTATAAGACCACTTAGCTACGTTAGCTTCCTTCGTTTAGAAACTCAAAATTCCTTCCCTTCTCATGAAATTTAATAAATGTACAAAAATGTAACCTGCCTAACCAAAGTTTACATTAAATTACACAAAGTTGAAAGTAGTAAAATACAGTAATTATAAGTTTTGGTTTCACAAGTGGTTATTAAGATGGTCAGCGCCCGATCTGGGGAGTGTAGAACTGTGTTTTCTCGGAATGAAATCTGATGTTTTGACGTCTTGAATCATTCTTGATGTTGTGTTGCGTGGCCGTTAGTTATTTTTAAGAGGAATGTGTTTATGGGACTGGTTTTATTGGTTAATTTAAAGATTCTTTTCACTGAGTTGTAAAAAGTAGATATTTTGTTTAGCGGGTAACAGGCGGGTATATATGGTAAGAGATCGCCACCGCCAATACTGAATATATACCTCACCATAATCATCACATTGGTTGTGTTGCCAGCCTTTTATGCCGATTGAACAGTATAATTTCACGGCCCTTCGACATACTTATTCACTTAGCGAATTCTGGTATTCTGCGAAAAGTTATTTCGAACTAAATCAATACATTTTTATGCACTTCATAATTACTACGCGTTAATTTGAACTTAACAAAAACTTATCTACAAAACGAAACTGATGAAAAACTAATTCAGGAACTTTTTCTCGTAGCAAATTATTGAGAAATTTTTGCAGCAGTAATTATACGCTTTGAAGTAAATAAATATAATTAATTTCACGAATTGATGAATTTCACGTATGTGCTTGTTTACTTTTACCTTATAAAAGAATAGCAGTTCAAAAGAAGATAATTTATTCCAAACACTCAATAATTCGATATTGTCTTTGATTATTTTGTTAATACTAAATAATACTAAATATTCAAACCATTAATTCTTCACCAATATTCTTTAACTTCGAACAATCCATAATTCGTAATATTTTAAGTCTCACGAAATATTAATTTACCAGAGTAGGCTGTATGACCAATTTAAAATATTAAACTCATTGTTACCTATAATGTCTAATCTTCTATAAATCGTACGCCATGTATTAAATGACGACCGGGGACCAGTTCCCTACAAACACCGAACAGGTACCTAAATAAACAACCCGCCCACACTAACACCACACCACATTATATTTCTGAGATAAGCTAGGACAAATCTGTAGAGATAATATTAAATTGAAAGACCATTAATTTTTAGATATTCAAATTTTAATTGTTCAAGTCTACGAAATATATCGCGTCTGGAAAGTTTTAGTTATTTTAAACTAAAACAATTTAACTCATATTAATATTAAATGTTTGCGTTTTGGACCAATTTTCTTCTATTATAAGAAGAGAAGACCAAACAATAACATATTATAATGGCCATTTTATTGAAATTATAGTTACAATTTAATTCTGTTCTTGGAAGTGCTTGGTAGTTGCAAGGAGAATGTCTTAACCATATGATTTTTTTATACTATAGCGGACAACCGAGCAGGTGGGTCTTCTATATGGTAAGAGAACACTTGCCCATGAAAAACCGCGCCACAGTCCACGCATTGGTTGTGTTACCGGCTTTTTTAATACAAAAATAACCATAGAATTATTATTTTTTATTAAAAAAGTCCATGGCCATTTACAGACGAGTAAAAAGTAGTTCTGTTAACTTTACATTTAATTAAACATGTATATAATACACTAATATAAAAATAATTTCAGGATGTAGAAATAAATTTCTATTTATTGTGAATAGGTAACATTAGTATTAACCTCTATTGGCTTTAATCTATTAAATCATACCAGAAAATAAATGACATTAAAAGTGTATTAATAAAACTCCATTCACTTAACTTAATAAGATTTAGCGTTTTATTTAATATATGTTTTTATAATTCTTTATTGGCATTACATTTTAATATCAAATAGTAAAAAATAAAATCATATCAAATATCAAAATATTCAGACAGTAATCAAAAATTCATCATTTTGTTCATACATATTTATAAATACTTTAAACTTATAAAGACTTTTTAAATACATTTTATTCATACATATACGCTATATCACAGTATTAAGTGTAACTTGAGTTGCATGCCATTTTTAGCATTACTTCTCGCCGAGTAACTTTCACAAATCAACTGCAGATTTGTGAACTTCTGAAAACGTTAGCATTAAAATTTAAAAGCAATAACTGAACTTCAATACAGCGAGTGTACTGAATTACGTAATTTACGGCAAAGCGAATGTTAAATGGGAAAATTTAAAAGAGAATTAGCAAAGTGAAACGGTTGACTTTGTTAGGTGTGTAAAGATCGTTACGCGGTGAAAAAAAATTGAAAGGCGGTATGTCGAATCTGCGCAATTTTTCTCCAGCTGAGCAAAGGAATACTCGGCTAATGAGATAGATTGTTAACTGGAGCCGAAAGCTCTTTGTAGCAGGTGCATGTGTTTAGCTTTGCTCTAAAGTTTAACATCAATTGTGAACTAGCTAACGCTTTCATTATCACACGACTATTATCAACTTATTTATGTAATTAATATAAGGAGTTAGGCGGAAGGCTTAAAAATATTTGGGGACACAAACATATTCTTAATTGTCTATAAGCATTTATTATGGGATTAACAAAATTGTTAGTTAGTCACGTAGAAGGCTCTCATAGGAAGTCTTATAAGCCGATCACGAACTTAGGTAATCGGGTTCGATCCCTCGGTTCAAATGTAAATTTTCAATTATTTTATATATTCCGTTTCTAGAAGCACTTAATATTATATTCCCTTGGCGAGTGTCTTACAAAGGTTAGGTTGAAGTTGAAATTTCTCACAATAAACCTCAGCAAGGGGTGAACCAATCTAGGTGCTGTTTAAACACAGGAGACCGAGATTGAACCTTGTGTCCTGGACCTGGTTTTGGTGTCCTTGGCTCGCCTCGTTGTATTAAATACCTTGTACGACCTCCCGAGAGCCGAAAGGCTCAAGGAGATATTGAAGCCGGTGGAGATTCTTTTGCTGACTGGAGCCATGAGATCTTAGTTCCGGCATTGAAAAAGATTCAAAAAGATTGAAATCGTTGACCCAAAATGTGCACGCCTGTCTTTTGTTTTATAAATAAATCCTAAACCCTGTTCCGCCATACATTTTCAATTCCAAATAGCCAGACATTAAAATAGACACCCGTCAGCCACTCGCCACGATACACGCTCAGATAAATCCCCCTCATTTTTCTCCCTTTCCCGAGCCGTCAGCGTATAAATGCTTCCACGGTCTTTTTTGTACGTACAACCGTAGGAATTACAGCATCAATCAGCCAAAATGAACCCCTTTAGCGAAATGTCAAAAGGTTGTACACGTAACGAATTGCGTTGATGGAAACAAAAGAATTCTCGCTTATTCACTCCGCTATACGCGCATAGCAATTTGCAAGACAAACCATCGGAATAGGCTGATAAGAGCTGAGCTTTTTAATCCTACATTGCTAAGTCAATAGAACTCAGCCACTATCCTCTTGTGTATAGAATATTAGCAGTTTAAATATACACATTAAATATAAACAGTGTATTTAATAACTGATTATATAAATAATATGGTTAAATTAATATGGTTTTGCTGAGTGGGTGAGGATACCGGAGGCCCTTGAAATTATGCCGCTTACGCGTATTCATAACCGAAAATCGGACTGTGGCGTAGTTGTCCATGGGCGGCGGAGATATCTTACCGTATAGAAGATGCACCTGCTCTGTTATCCGCTATAGTATAAAAATACACCCAATCCGGAGGTTTTTAAAAATCTGTATATAATTTACTTTGAATCTATCATTCAGTCGGTGAAATTGAAACAGGTTTTCCGCAAGTTTATTTGAATATTGGAAGTTGAAACTGAGTTTCTCGTTTGATATTGGGCGCATGTGAATTGAATTCCATGAGGTGTGGCGTTCAGGTGAATGCGCGACCCGTCCGCTCTCCTTATAGGCCCGTCCGTCCAAGCAAACATTTCCGCATGATTAGTACACGCTACTGACTCGAATACGTCACGTGTGTGTACCGAAAACTCACTTCTTAATTAGTTCTCGATAGTCTAATATCAGTTCAATATTTTCCAGCGCAGAAAAAATAACGAGCTTAATGAGCGATTGTAATTAATATCTAGACCGTAATGAGTTTTTTAATGTTTATAATAATCAGTGTAAGAGACAAGTAGATATTTTTGTATATTTAAAATCTTGATTATTTAGACGGTAAGATTTTGATTCTATTCCTGTCTATATCGGCACTGATGTGGAATCAATTTGAAGAAGAAGGTACTTTTATTAAATTATGTTTAGGTGAACTATAAGAATATAAATAATTATTTATTTATATATTAAGTAGATTTAAATACATAATATATTAAAAGAAATTATTACATTTAAATACGATAAATGTTGATTTAATATAACATATATATATTTGTTGATTTTTACAAGTAATTTTTTAATTATGGTCGTCAAAAGAATAGAGGCTTACCTAGCATAATTGATCCAACACCCTTAGTCCAAATGGGGCTGCAGGTGCTTTGGCCGCCTTTATAAGAGAGGCACGCGGTTTTTTAAAGCTACCTAAGCTACCTAAAAAGCCGGCAGTTCAACCATGCGTGGACTGTGGCACGGTTGTTCATGGGCGGCGGTGTACTCTTGCCATATAGGAAACCCACCTGCCCCGTTTTCCGCTATACAATACAAATACTAAAATCTATACAAATAGCATTTTTTATAATACGTTGTCCTAAACTACTACGTAATATCTATTATATGCATATAAATGGGCCCACGTGAACAGAAATGAACGGCATCCCACTTTCTTCAAATTGGTTTTGGACGTTAACTTTAACGTTGCTCTTAATGTTCACCCGAGTAAATACGTAGTTAGTAGTCAGAGATCATGAATTATGAGAGTCTATAAAGTTTCATTTATTAAGGTCTGTTTTATAGGGTCTAAAATGTGAATATTATCCTTTATACCATGAATTATTATTATAATAGTTGTTTTAGAATGTAAATATAAGACGCATCCCTATTTTATTGGCCCTAAATGAAATAAACGATTGATTTAAATACTTTACATACAATATATGGCTCGTAACTCCAAAGAAATATAATGTTTCGTTTGTGAGAAGTTATGTTTTTAAAATAATATAATATAAAGTATAGTCTGGATATATTCTGGATATACCAATAGTCTGGAATAGTAGTCTGGATATACCAATATG
Source organism: Delias oraia (assembly GCA_018230265.1). Classification (NCBI taxonomy): domain Eukaryota; kingdom Metazoa; phylum Arthropoda; class Insecta; order Lepidoptera; family Pieridae; genus Delias; species Delias oraia. The sequence goes on from DWCF01005187.1 coordinate 10,041, forward strand.
GAGTAGAAATTTTTTTGCAATACGTTATGACAGCACAACCTTTTTATTAATAGAACTTCAAAAATAAAAACTTTTATATAATTTAAAACAAATCCTCAAAAGTCGTCTATAAATAACGTATTATTATTACTTATATGTACTTGTGTGTGTGAAGTGTCTTAAATATGTTATTATTAGTTGTGGCAAATATGGATCAAAACGTTTTAATAAAAAATATAATCTCCGCAAATTATAAAATGAAATATATTTCTAAGTTAGTGTTGTCTATAAAATATGAATATATATATATAATATGTATTTTTATTTCAGATTGTATTCAGCATTACTCAACGCCAGCTCATGATTTCAACTGTTTCATCATTATAACATCCAGCTTCTGCCTAAAGTTAGGTTAGTTTCGAAACAATTAATTATTATTAAACTACTGTATTACATATGTTGCTCTTGTACTTTCAAAAATCGTACTTTTTACAATGCTAGTTTCTTTCAATAAAATTATAATTATATTAGTTAATAATGTTAATATCTAAAAAAGGCGTATAAATAATTAAATGTTGGTATATATGGTTCTGCACTATATTTTAACATGGATTTTCACCTGAATATCTGACCCATAAATTACTTTGATAATACTGTGACTCATGAACTATATGAAACACTGTAATAATTAATTCACGCTAAGATCGAACCCGTCAAATGAAACTTTCGCGACCACAATTTCCCAAAAGAATTTCCCGCTGAATTGTAACGGAAGCCCTAATTTGTCACAATTGAAAAGTAAGGGGTGATTTGTATCTTTTTTTCATTAAAACAACACCTGGGTACCATTTGTGCGACTCTTAAGCTGTAAGCGTTGAATGTTTCACCGTTTCTACGAAAATTGAAAAACTGTTTTCCAACTGCGCTTCCGGTTTCGTATTTTTATTGGAAAAAATCACTTTTCCATATGACCTTTCCACCAACTTCTATTTGCTTGGATATAAAAAATATTTATTCACATGTGACCGGTAGTTATTTGTATTGCTAGGCAGTTTTTGTCAAGTTTTTATACTGTTTGGTTTGATTCATATAAAATATAAAGCATTTATTCGTTTCATATAATATTTAAATAACTGTGTTATGGTTATACAAAATTATTTGATCACAGTATTGTTTTACATAAATGTATAATTTTCAACCAAAAGTACACCAACTAAGAGAAATATCAACCATTTAAATTTGTTTGACTTTTTAATAAGAGTGGGCCTTAAGTTTAAAGTTCCTTCATCTATGACATCAAGCTAAGTCGATTAAAAAATGTTTGATATTTTTTTTGTATTCATAACATACACATTATAAAGTGGTGAAATTTGTGACGTTTTAGGTGGTACACTTTGGATCTACGGAATCAATTGCAATTTTTTTTCCATTACCTATTTTATATTCATCATCAGCTTACAAGTCCACTGCTGGACATAGGCCTTCCCCAAAGAAGCCCACCAATTACGATCTTGAGCGATCTGGATCCAATGGTTGCCCGCGACATTCGTGAGATCGTCTTTCCATCGTGTGGTTACTGGATCAGAACAGTAACTCTCCCAGTTTTCCTAATGGATGTCATAAGAGGTGACTAAAGGACACTTCACCGGAGGCCACTACTCGGGCACTTCACCGAGTACAGCAGATGTTCTGCGATCACTAACCCGCCTGCCAAGCCTAGTTATTAAGGCAAAACCCCCAAAACCACAATCATTATATTAATTCTTACAATAACCAGACTTTTTCTTGGTAATCAAATTTGTAAAGTAAGTCAAAGAAAATGTCCGAACGATAATATTTCATAGAAAACAATCGCTTAACGAGAGAATGTTGAATTCTAACAAAAAGTCGAGTTTTACAATGTCTCTAAAAAGTTCGCAACACATACCTTTCATAAATATGGGTTGCAATACATGTATATTTATTATAATAACATAAAATATAATCTTAAAAACAATTTAAGACACATTTCGTCTCTGAATTACTATAAAGGTTGAAGCCCCGTACACGTGGTAACATAATAAATGAGCTGCAACTTGTCATGTGAGGCTTAAAAAATGTGCTACTTTCCAACTTTTTCAATGTGTCAATCTCACGAATCGGTGCGTCCGAATGACCACGGCTGACAGCCAAGCGATATAAAATTTACATTCTGTGTTCATTGCCTACTAGGAAATAGCACTTTTAAATATATATTTGTAGTCAAGAACTGTATAAGTAATTTAAATAAATTATGATGAAAGTAGAACAAGTATTAGTGAGGCATTCATAATTTTAAATAGGTTAGCTTTCTTTATACTCCAATAAAACAAAAATCCCAAAGATCTAAGACGTCTAGAATAGATATATTACCACAGACACTCACTTAACATATGCGGTTCCCAGCTCCTGTTGCTGTTCGGGTATGTTGCCGGCCCTCTTTTTGTAGTGCTATTGTCTTCGGAATATATCTGCAGGCACCTGTTACAAGGGTATTGCGCTTCATAAAATGCATGCAAAAAGCTTAAACTTTAGGTAATAAATCTTATATTTAATAGTATAACAAATATTAATGGATCCGTACGCTTAATCAATGTAATGAAAACTGCATTTAGGAATTGCTTTAGTAAAATCGACATTTTGAAACTATTAATACAATATTAAAAACAGATAAAAACGTAGATATTTAATATTGAAAGATCTGTTAATTGTGCTGATATAATCGCTTTTTGAAACATCTCCGTGGAACATTATTAATTGGAGGATAAATTCAACATTTCCGCCATTCTATTATCATACAAAGTTTGGTTCACCTCGGTTACTTAGCAATTTCACTGATTAAGGGTATTGTAGTTTTAGCAGCGACACTGCGGCATATAGCTTGAAACTGAGCTCCAATGAATATTTATACATTAAGCTAACTTAATATTTGGACACGGTATATGCAGTCGACAGCCGGCGATTCTATGAAAACATTGTTAATTCAGTTAAATATTTTATTCACATGTCAGAGCTAGCATTGGATATACGTCGAATTCAGCTTACAGTATTTATTTATCGTCAAAACTGTTCAACGTTTACTATGGGTTTATGTTTATATACCATTTATTTACTATGGATCAATTGTAGCTCTACACATATGTAGGCATTTTTATATCTTAATAGCTTACCTCGGCAAACGGTATGCCACATACATTATCAAAGACCAATATCCCTATTAACAATTAAGGATTAATCGCAGGAGGGTGAAAATTAAGGGACGTATTTTTTGATGCCGAATGATAAAAAATAGAATTGAAAAAAATTATTGGGGCGAATCACTTAGAATGAAAAATAAATATTAGCTGATTCTCCTACTCAATATACAAATATCATAAAAATCGGTCAAGTTGTTAAGTAGTATGGTATGGTTGTGACATTATCATTTTATATATTAGACACATAGTAATAATTTAGAAGGTAAAACCAATATAATATCATCATGAAATCGTAAGTAACATTTTTCATAGACATTTAATTTATTATCAAATTTCTTCAACAGTTTATTTATTTGACAGATTTTAAATAAATTATTGTAAATTGATGTATTTTCTAAACAGAGTTTTATCCCGATCAAACCATTTATCAATAGAACATCGCAAAGTTCCTACTGAATTAAACCAATTTAATTTATTGTGTTTAAATGACTTGTACCTTTGTGAGAGAAAAATAAACTTGTTTTATAATTTTTAAGACAAATATTTTGCTGTTAAATAGGAAATATATGTAATAGTATAGCGTGAATAGTAATTTCTATAGCCAACAAGACAATATTAATTTACACCGGCAGACCGTTACATAGAATAGCTTCTAAAATTTGCTTCGTAATCCCGTGGTTGCTATTGATAGGCCATGCGGGCTCTAAATTGATGTTAGATGGTCGCACAGAATGGTGTTCCTACGTCGACATGCTTTTGTCAAAGCAATTCAAAGGTGGTTACCCGAAATTGGGTCAGAGGACTTGTGAATCGTTCTGCGAGGTATGAGCTCAGTGCTTTTGTAGCCCTTTGTTTATCAGCTTAGTCTCAGACAACATTCGAGGCGCCCCCTCACAACGCTCTTTGTTAAAGCGCACACAATATTTCTATCCTATCTAATCCTATCTAGACGTCCTGCGTTGGAACGTGACTCGTCTTAAAACAGTCTATAAGCCGCGCCTTTCATATTTATAGGCACTGCTAATCAGAAAATGGGATCGCGGAAAAAAAATCCCGCCGTGAATCGAACAATGAAGCTAAAAGCCGTCGTGTTTAAGGCGCGTGCCATCAAAACAAATGACGGTTAAAAATTCAACGCTACATAAACAAAGGCTTGTTTGGACGAAGGCTGTAGCGGAGGTGAGCCTCATTTCCACGGGCGGATAAGTGCTGGCGTAATCTGTGCTTGGGTTCGTGTAAATGCAAATTGTCCCATAAAGCCATCACACCCCGCGGGTGCCCCTCCCTTTAATGAAGACTCGCTTCTAGAGGCAGTTCGTCATCTCGGTAGCGGTTTGCTAGCATTACGAAATTAGAGTCGCTATGAAATTGCTTCACCTAACCTATCGTCTTACCTAACGAAACATTGAAATTGTTCTGGTATACATAAATAGATACTCCTATGATTAAGCATTATATGAAACTGTATTTTAGATTTAGGTTACTAGATCAAAGTGTCAATCCATATTCCTAATGAAACATTGAA
>DWCF01005188.1:0-14754 GCA_018230265.1 Delias oraia
ATAGGTCAGCTATACAAAATAAAGTAGTGCATCAAAGCTACGCTAAGGCGGTACGAAGTTCGCCGGGTCAGCTAGTAAGGAATATAAATAAATTATCTCATATAGTAAATAGTACTTACACTACTACAAATAAGGCGATAACTATATATAATAGACACATTAATTTGTCGCTTTATTACATAAGCAGTGATAAATTACTTACCTTATAATGAACGCAGCTGCAACATTCCTCACTTTAGGACATTTAAGAAGAGCGACGACTGTGAGTAAGTTACCAAAGAGACCAATCAGCATTATAAAGCCTGTCACTACAGCTGCGAACGTTAGCAATCCTGGTGAAAACCTGAAAATAATTATATGTTAATTAACTTAACTTAATACTATAAAATGTTTACGTGGGTTGGAGGGGAAGTAACATTTAAAAGTTAATTGAAAAAGATAAGACTATATTTTTATTTCTATATTTTAAATTACTAACCATTGCTCCATGTTTATCAATTTCTTTTATCCTATTTACATATTATAATCAGTCTTTTTTTAATAAAATAGCGGACAATGGAGCAGGTGGATCTCCTATATGGTAAGAGAATAAAACCGCCAATGGACAACCGCGCCACAGTCCGCGCATTGGTTGTGTTGCCGGCTTTTTACGCCACTTCAGTGGCATTTTTAAGCGCCTCCGATATCCTCAGTCACTCTGAGAAACACAGTACAAGTACCGTTTCACGTTGAGTATTCTGTGAGCCCGTGGTATCACTTTGGACGAGCCGACCCAAACTCTCCCACGGGTAATGATAATATAGTTGAATGAAAACCAAGTTTTACTAATCTGTCAATTAAACCTTCTGTTTATTATAAAGAACTACAATAAAAACAATATTTTAAAAATTGATTTCCGTTGCACGAATGCTTGAATGCATTTTCTAACAAAAGTGTGCATGTACAGGATTTCCTTCGACAGTGAGAACACAAAAGTGTATTGTGGTTATTCATAGGTTGTGTGTAGTTCAACTCGAATAAGATTTGGTCTGCATTATTTATATACGATATAAAAGAATGAAATGATTGAACAACTGATATGAACAAACAAGGTCCTTGTTTAACATGAGGGTACATTTGAGCTACGCCATTTGCTGATTTTAAAATACCATCTTAAATAATTATTATAACCTATCCCAAGTACTTAACAAACTTATACACATAAAAGTTTAAAATGTTTTATCATTTTTTGTAAATTGTACCTTCACGGTTAATCGGTGCTATTTACTTCTATGAACGTAAACAAAAGGGTAGTTACAACACCATTGACTACAATTTATCTATCGCATCCGAAATTACTATATTGCCTCTGATGCAAGATTCCAATGCTTGTCTCCAATTTAAATTCAAATGGGAACCGAATTGTGGAAAGGTATTCGGGGATTCATGTGTATCTCTCTTTTGTGCATATTTAGAATATGTCTGACACGGTCTCGCAATTTAGATTTACAATATTCTACTCCGCGTTTGAGGCTGTCTTGGGAGTTTGAATTTATAACTTTGTATACAATTTTCAGCGAACATCAATCTTTGTTTGGAAGAATGTTCTTATCAGAAACTGCATCTCTACAGGGTTTTTACTCAATGTATGTGACTTCTTATATACAAAAATATCACCTTTTTACTTTAAAAGTGCAATACTTTAGTTTTAAAAAAATGCATTTTACAGTAAATATAGCGGGTGAGTATATATTTATTTTATCTTGATCTGTTTTTAGCATTTGAATGAAGAATATAAGAATCTTAAATACATAATTACATTTTGAATGGATGGGCTCCTTTTCAGTTTTTTTGAAGGCCGTTTAAAGCATATATGTGATAAAACTTTTAATTATTATTCTTTAAAAAATAAAGCAAAGGTGAAAAATGACTATTGTTGAAAAAACATAAATATGTATTTCCTAACAACATTAAAGCTTCAACGATATTTTCATGTCTTTTGATCTTACTTCCGCTTCCTTTGACTAAAACATTAGAAGATAAAAGAAAATCGAAGGCTTAAATTGTCGAAGCTATTGTAAGCTTCGCTAACAACGTAATTTCATCGACACTAACTTATTAGAGAATATAATCTGTCGTATAATATATTGTAGTTTATTATTTAATTTTATGAGTGTTTATTTCTTTTTAAAATATTGACTGGTTGTGGAAAATCTTGAATGGGACTATGTAAAATTTGGTTTCTCTTTCTGTGGTCGCTAAGTTTGTGCTTAAAAGTACACTTTGCACTATATTTTTCAATGAAAACACTGTTTTGAAGGTAAATAAGACTAATTAATATTTTCCTATAATACAGCGTGAGAAATGTGTCGCGTGGCATACGGATTACGGCGTTATTCATATTAGGGACCACTTACTTAGACAATTCGCTGGGTATAATGTTAGATTGTAAGGTTTCGGTGGTATTCCATTCGTCGGCCATAATGTATAATCTGAAACAAATAATATTACGTTCAATTATATCTTAGTTACATATCTTAATAATTTTAACATTTTTTGTTAACAGCGTTATTCTTGTTGGTTTTTTATGTAAATTAACTGATAAAAATTTGATACTATGTCCACGTGGCTTAATAGTTCTCTCGTCTATTGTCCATTGCCTATTCCTATAGAGATACTGGGTTCTCCCAAAACTCTAATGTATTTATAGGAAGCATAAAAACGTTATCAATCTCTGGCTTGTTAAGGAAATGTTCATACAAGCGCAACAGATACAGAAATATGGACAGCGATTGTTACCTATAGGACTTTCTTTTATTATGAATAGGTAATAATCATTTATTTAATTGTGTTGATATTTATTTTTCATTATATTAAACATTCTCACAACAAGAACTTAATATATTAAAAATAACATGAATTCACTACGTAAATTTGTAGTAAGGGAAATTGAGGCACGAAATATATATAACTATTAAAATTTGTTATTATGAGGAAACATTTGATTTATTAGCTGAACTAATGGGAATTTTGTAAATGATTAATTTGGTAAATAAATGTTCGACCCATATGATGATCGTAACCAATTCCGCTAAATTGCAGTAGACAAAAGTTCTCTTTCTCTTAAATGCAGGATATTCTAAAAAGGATTTCATATTCCAGTTAAATCTATTTGGGCGTAATTTATCTGTTTTACTGCTATACATACGATTTATTGCCATTACTATAAATTCCAGCCATTGGAGAAGATTTACCTACATTAAAAAAAATAGATTCCTAATATTTCCTTACTGTTATTATTTCTTAAAAGATAAATATATAAAAACATAAACTAGATGAACAAATTTTCTTAAAATGAAGGCTTTATAAATAATGTTAACAAAGCTTATTAACTTTTAAACAAACGTAAAGCTCTGTCTCTGATAATGTCGTTCATACGCATGATATTAAGATTAAAGTAAACGATAAGATAACAACGCATCAAATTTAGTGTTAGGCTATAAGATGAGGTTATAACTTTTAAGGCTCATTTATTAAAAATAAAACTTAGTATTTAAGTTTCGTGTAATTGTACTAATAGATTTACTCTCTATACGTACTATAGTGAACAGCAAGTTAAATTCCTAATCCATCAAAAGGCATTCACAATAGAAGCAATCCCAAACGAGCTCAATGTGCCGTGTAAAGTTGCTGTATAATAGTGACCTTACTCAATGGACCGGTGATTATAGGAGCATGACTGTTCCAATCACGTCATATTATCTTCGTCATAGTTGGCGAAAATTTCGTAAGACTTTTTTGTCTTTACCTTATGAAAAGCGTCAAAAGTTTTTCAATCATAACATAGATGGAAAGACTTTTACGCTTAGCTATATCAGAGCATCGTGACTCTCATGAATTATCACAAGTCCACATTACTTACCATCAGTGATTATTATTTATTATATATGTAGGTATATATCTGAATTGTTAATTAATTAACAAAACTTGTTGAAACCGACGTACAGCATAGGTTTAGTATAGTTTGGAAATGAATGATTAAATATTAGAAACAGCATAACTATATAAAAATTTAATAGTTCTTTTATAGAACATTTTTTTATGCGTCTGAAATCATGAATAATTTAGACGTAAAACAATTGCCTGGTAAGCCTTTGTCGTTTTCGAAGTGAAAGATTATAGGATTACGAGTAGTTTCTATTCAATTTTAGAAAGCATTACTTGGGCCTAAATAGGGATTGCGCTACGTCACTGAAAATCCTAATAAATGGCAATGAGTATGTGTGCCTTGGGTAAGAAAGATTTTATGGTGGATATCTGTTATTCATATTTAATGAACAATAATGATACGAAAACTTTCTTCTAAAATGCTTTAATATTTCACATAGTGCCACTTGCTTTAAAGTTCCCTTGAAATAAACGGATTACTTGTTTAATGATGATGCAGAAAGAATTTATATGTCGTTAAGATTGGCTAAATCTTAAAAGTCTGGATCTCATAAGAAGTCTAGACTAATTTATTTAATATTAAATAATACACAGATGTGTACAGGCCAATACAGGCCTTCAAATAATGCAATTTTTATTAATTTTAGCAATGCAAAAAAGGGCCACGCTAATATATTAAAAATATAATAGAGATTATTTTTATACAATCATTACTTATTCTGAATTCTCTATTATTTATATTAGATTTTCACATCGCATAATCTTTTTACGTTTCCTGAATGTATATTCCTAGTTAAGGAAGACTAAACATTCATGAGGTAGAAATAAAACGATAAACAAGAACTTAATAAAAGATATTTCCTTAGAGTTGCGACACAGGGACTTCACTTCATGCCACTACTTTTTGTCTCGAACTAATGAAAACGTGACATACTTGAACAAGTTTCCAAATAAAATGAAAGAGGATAAAATATAAAATCGTCGAAATAGGTTTGCGGGGTGTTGACCTAGTTGGCAATGCCAGCCTGTCTGGCGATGCCAACAAGCCAAAACATGGTGAACTAATAGCTATGATACTTTGAATTAATATTGACTGCGATTACAACCAATGCGCCAACTTCGGCACGGTTGTCCACAGGCGGCGGTGTTCTCTAAACACTCACCTCAGACTCACCTTCTCCGGTGTCCATAATACCATAATTTATTTTTACAAATGTTTGTCTAAAACTAATCTTAATAAAATAGATTGTTCTCTGAATTTTTTTCAATATTATATACACGGCATCAACACGAGACCAAGCGTAAGAGCCGAGGCGGTTATCCAGCTAATATTATTTAGGACAGGTCTTTTGAAGTTGTTACTGTAATTATACAACCTTAACATGATTTTATATTAGAAATAGGGGATGAAACCTTCTTAATGGCCATTGTAAGTATCAATTTAGCTTGTTAACCAATGACAAGTTTAGCTCCGATAGACTTGATATACAAGTTTGTCAATACCACAGCCTATCTACACCATCATTGTATTGAATGTATTGCTTTTAAATAGCCATATTAATTATATTATTTAACCCCCAATAACATAATATTATGAATCAAACATTCCATAATATATTTAGCTATTACTAGATAATTTGAGGATTGCTCAATGACAAAACTTTATGATCTGCTTTTACAGGACAAAAGGATAAAAATTTATATTTATGTTTTACCAGGATTTCACTGTAATCCTCTTAAGTACTTTTATAGTTTTTTTATAAATTTTTATTTTATTGATTACTTTTCATTAGTTTTCTTTTTTACTACAATCACTACGGCAGAACAGAATAGTATAATAGCTTAATTCAAATTATTTTAATAAGAACATCTTTTGTTGAACTCAGAATACTTAAAACAATAACATTAGTACACAATATTTTGAATACTTTGAAACCCAGTCTTTATTAAACAAAGGCACTTTGTTTTCTAAAACAAAAGGAATCCCAGTTTGTTATATAGGACAATATACCTACTAGAATTACGCATTTAGTTAAATATTTGCCTTCATTCAATATTGTTTTAGCTGTGGGTATATAAAAAGGGCGAGGCGGGTTCACAATTCAAGAAAATGTCCAGCAGCCTTATGAACTCAATAAAGTTAGGACCGTTTATTACATTATACAGATGACGCTTAAACTTAAAAAATCTTCTGAGACACAAATTACATTAAAATGTTGCGAATAGAATTGGCTTTTTTGTGGCAATAAACAGTTTCCAGCAACAAGAAATTATGTAAATGAATTTAGTTAGTTTTAAATGGTGATGTGTGAAAATATATGTGTGTATCTTATTTTGCATAAAGACAAATGAATCATTTCCTTTAAAATGTATCATTGGTCTCGGTTTAACGCACTGACAATTAACCAATTTATCGCGACAAAGGCCAAGTGGATAAACCATTGTCTAAATGGAGGAAACGCCTACAAAGAGTACCAATTCAATATCTTTCATATTCATGACACAATTCTCGTATGAATTGAGCTAACAGAAAAAAGGATTGAGATAGAAATCTTACAAGATAGACTTATAATATATTCAATAAAGGAACTGGTAAGATGGATGCTTGGTTTTTGGTTGGTTGAGTTAATGACACTCTGACTTTTCAACGAACTGTTGATACACTACTTATTTTTTATGAACATATAAAAACTTTTATATATCACCTTACTTATAATGTTTTTATTCAGAAATTTTCTTAAGCAATTCTTTCATTATATAAGCAATGTTTTCTATCTTGAGTAAAATATAAACTTTTCAAAACCAATAAATATTAAAATAAATTATCTTCGAAGGATTTTTTTTAACCAGGTAACATTTTGCTCTATAGCGCAACAACGGAAAAATTAAATCCCTAAATTACACTGAAGTAATAACCCTTTTCTTCGTAACAATACTTTAGCCTTCGATGCAGACGCTGAGAAATCTCTTGAAAAACAGTAAGTGGGCTTTTTTCTGCCTCAATTTCCTTCATAGTAATTCTCTTCAGAACTGGTAGGTAAGTGATTAGTCTGCTTCAAATTTTTGACTAAACATTTTTTGCGTTTCTGTGTTACCTTATGGCTTATTTATGAAATAGGTCTTTCACAATGAACTACAAAAGTCAACTTATGTCTACACAGGTGTATATATAATAATAAATTTCAATTACAAGAAATGTGCCTAACAATTCAAATATTAATGTTTGTTTGTATCAATACTTTCCATGTATTTTTAGAAAATTAGTAATATAGAACCAACGGAAGATCCTCAAGGCTTGGAAACAATAAATTTAATGCTGCCAACCACGCCGTGAAGGAAATAAAATGAATATAAAAGCAGTGCAGTGAAGTAACTGTACCATTGTTCCCATAAAACTTCAACGATGTCATGGTGAAATGCGTTTTACTATCTCACTGGTCACTATTCTACCGCACACTATGAACTTATTTATATAGTCTTGTTGTATAAATTAATATCTTAAAAGATAAACTAAACAATGAAAATAATCAATTGTTTGATGTTTTGTGGTCACATAATTTATCTATTAAACTGTTTTATAACTAATTAAAATTAATAATTTCTACAGGCTTATATAAAATTATAAGCCAATATGGCCGCATGTAATAAAAAACGTTTCATCTATGGGGTTGTCCTAGATATTTATAAACTTTCTAAATAAAATCCTCTATCTATGATAGCATTTGTTCTCTATGTATACGTTTCAAGGAGCCTAATGGAGTGTAACTCGTTCAATAACAACGATAATACTTAATTTTATCTAATAGTATCCAATCAGACTTTTATTTTAAATGTTCACTGTCAATTAATTACATTATAACATTATTACTTATAATTTTGAGAATATTTTTAAAGTTTGCCCCAAATTTAACTCGAGCTTAACTTTGGGACAAACTTTAAGAATAAGTTTCTTACAAAACAATATCTTTTGCTTCATATTTTCTCTTCTTTGTTTTAAGTAGTGCTACAAATTAATTTTTTTTATATACACAAAAAAACAAACAAATTTTTAAATTCTACAATACAAATTTGTCTCGACATTACTCAATACTAACCAAAATAATGTTTCAGATTTCTGCCTGTTTAAATTAACATACTTTTTAGGGCGTGAAATTAAAATAATGCTAAACTAATAAAGGGTGGTTAAAATGTTGATTTACTTATGTAACGAGTTATTAGATTTTAATTCAGTTACCACACTTTATTTCCTTTGTAGGAAGGTAATAAGTCCAGACTGTGTCTTAAGGTTAATCTCTTAAAATTTTAAGACCAAGGGGTTTTACCGAAAGAAGCAAAACTATCAAATGTTTTGTTAAGCTCAAAATATGATTGTGTTGTTAAGATGACTTTTAGAAAATCTTCCGTATCAGCTAATTTTTAAATACACAAGAGATTTTCTTAACATTGAAACCTCAAAAATAAATAATTTACTAAGGATAATTCCGCAAATAAATCCAAAACTTGTTCGTTATCACGTTACACCCTGACACACCAGCAATGACTCACGGTAAATGTCTTGAAAGTTGGCCTTAGAATAAGAATAAGCAAAAACTACGTCCGATTACTCATATATTAAGTGATGAAGTAATGTTTATTTGATTATCTTTGTATCACGTTTGTTGAATTTATAAAAAAAAATAACAAATATTATATCTACTATCGTGACTCGTCAGAGAGGTCAATACTATAATGCAAGCATCAGATCTCATCCGTGGGAAAGCCATGCTGACGCACTAATAGAGGCGGCTCGTCCGAAATGATACCACGGGCTCTCAGAATACACAGAAAACACAACCAATGCGCGGTTGTCCATGGGCGGCGGTGTTGTCTTACCATACAGGAGGCACACCTGCACTGTTGTTTGGTGTAAAATAAAAAAAAGATACGTGATGGAAAACATGTTTTAATAATTACTAAAAAATATTAAACCAACCAACCAATAAGATTTTTTAATAAATAAATGTGTAACAAATTAAAATAAATTTTCTGAAAAAATTTGCTAACAATTTTTTAAAATAAATATTTCGCCTATGTGAATATAGAATAGCTATCAAAGAACTACATAGTCGTTTTAATGTTCCATCTACCTTCCGCGAGTTCTTATGTTTACGTGACATACATGAATCACGCGCAACTTAAGAAATCATCAATGAATCACGCGTCAGTAATTGCTCAATTTATTATTCACGGTCTATACCTGTTTAATAAGTTACGTATTTAACAAAGAACACATTAAAAGCAATTTATTTCATTTAATAAAAAATAATATTAAGTAAATATGATTATTTGTATTTGGATAATTTTGAGGTCACTTGAAATTAAGAATAAAAAATTTAACCTCAAATTACAAAATCAGTAAAAACATACTCCATTTATGTCATTCAATGTATTTGTGATGAAGTTATGATATAATACTTTCGACTAAGGATTTTTATTTCATAGTACTAGAAAATAAGTATGAGGAGTAATAAATTGAAAATTAATTGTATTGGAACAAACAAACGAGATGGTAGTTTGACTTCTCATTCAACCAAAATAGGTCTGCTGACGAAGAGATAGAATAAAAAAAACACACTTTAAATTGATAGCGTCCTTGATTGTGTTAATCAATTTAGACGAAAATTCTACGTTAAAATGCAAGTGACTTACTAAAAGCTATCTCAGTAGTTTTATTATTTCAGTATTATAACTTTCAGTTAGTTGAAATTGAACTGGATAATATCCAACCGCCACTGACCGATCTCTTATGGGGTAGTTTGGCAACATACAAAGTTCTTTGCTCTAGAAAACATCGAAACCTTGAACACATACGTATCATAAATACCACTTTTTAAAAATTCTACTTTGTTAAATTAAAGAAACTTTAGTTTTTTTGTAAAACAGTTTCTTTGTATTATCTATATTAATTTGGTCTGAGAGTCGCACGATAAAATTTTATTCTAATGAAACTTAGGGTTCGACTTAGACACGCACCAAAAAATAAAATTTTCGCATATAGTAAATGTGTATTTTTTTTATAAAAACTAAAAAGATTAAACATACTTATAATTATTCGCTTCCAAAAAAAGGAATTCAAGAATTTAAGAAATAATATTGTACAAGAAAGAAAGAATGGAGTGAAATATCTAAAATTTGTTTTTATACTCAAACGAGAAAACTTAACGAAAAGTGCCAAAACATTCAGGAATAATATGACCCAAAACCGACCAAAAATTGTCAACATCTTATTACAAAGGGTTCACTGTAATATAAGGCACAATAGATCAAGAAAAGGTTTTTCAACTATGCCAGCTTCGATTAACCTACATCTATCTTTATTTGGATGCGAGATGATACAGATATTTTTAAATAATAGAGCCACGACCTTTCTACTTCAATATGTATTTCATCATCATCAGCCTATCAAGTCCACTGCTGGACATAGGCCTCCCCCAAGGAGGATTACGATACCTGTTACGATCTTCAGCGATCTGGGTCCAGCGGTTGCCCGCGACCTTTGTGAGATCGTCTTACTATCGCGTGGCGGGACGTCCCACTCTGCGTTTTCCGGTACGCGGTCGCCACTCGAGAACCTTTCTTGTCCCTAATATGTATTAAAATTTTATATATTATATTTTATTTTCCATTTTGTTACGTTTTACTATATGTCCCCACTTTATACAACTATTATTAAAAAAGTACCTAATTATTGTGTCACAACATAGAAATGTAGGTACTTAATTCATCTCAATGACGGCAAGGCAAAAGGCATTTACCGCAAATATATTTGAAAACGTAACATTTGAAGGATCTATAAGTAGTATGATGTACAATGATTTTAATATATGTTTATTATATAAATAATTATTTTCTTTTTAATTAATTTCAATGCTATTAACTAAAATAAAATCGATTTTTTTGTAGTTTCTTAAATAATTTACTAATTTATTTCTTTTAAGAATATATTATTCAGTTTCGCACTGACGAGAGAAGTTTTTTGTTCCTGAAGATATAAATTGTTTATCGAGAGCCAGTTGTATCTTAAATGTTAAATGGTCTTCCGATTTATTAGGTATTCAGCGCTCGCTCTGATCGGCGTCATCATTGAAGGAAAGCTAAATTGTTTTTCAGATTTACCGCACCGCTGACCACTGATGTTATTATAAACGTACGTATTTCTGTTTTCTTGATTTCTACTTGAATAATTTTGTACAATTGTAAACGTATTACTTTACGGTCTATAATTCATGAATTAAACATTTATTATGGTTATTAATTTAACTCGTGATGTTTTATTACGGTATTAGTACTGTAAGGTTGTTAATGGATAAATTCGCAGCCCTGATTAAATTTCAAGCATCAAATAAGTGTATCTTTATTAATAATTTTAAGCTAGAGCGTGACTATTACTGTTATAAATATATTTTAAAAATTAGTTTCCATTTCTTTATAAATTAACTTGAAATAGCTAATACTTTTTTCATAAAACGCGTTCAAATAGGAAGCCTTTCGTTTTTATAACACGAGTTCGGATGTTAAGATTATTATAATATATGTCTTACATAGTCTGTGAATCTGTTAGAGACATAAAACAGTTTCCGTTACAGCGCGTGCGGTTACCTGTTCCGACCCAGTTCCGTAGATAAAACTACGGAAATAAGAACATATTAACAAAGATTGATGATCTTGACGTCCTAATTCATAACTGTTATTCAGTTATTTTACCCCATATAGTGACACTGCTAAGTCAATTGTATACATAGAAGTCCATATTACTACAAACATAATAATAATTACTATGCTTACTAATATACACTCTCCAACTATTATGATAATAAGTGGCTTTAAACAAATATAATATGTTCCGAAATCTAATTCATTTCCATCAATTAACTTATTGAAATTACATATTTTGCATTAAATAAAATAATATAAAATGAAAATTATTTTCAAAAATGCTGATTTTTTTTGCATTCGTAGTTTGAAACTCAGTGCCTCTCTGCTACGAAGAATTAGATCATTTACTGGCCAGCACATAAGAACAATAATTTTAATTATAGGTTGCGTGTCCTGTCGCGCAATGCAGCTGACAATTACATGTAATTGGGAGTAATGTGGGGGCCGTATGCTCCACCAATATTAACCACTTAACATCTCACTGTCCACTATATTAACAATACAACGTATCTGATCTGATGTGTAACACGTCGCCTAACATCAGTTACAAGTTTATATAGCGCATCTGTCTTAAAGTATATTATGTTGAATTTATATCTGTATCTCGCTGGCCTTTTATAGAAGTAAATACAATTACGGGTAATAAATATTAGGAATATAACATATTTGAATTATATATTATTTATTTATTTATTAATAATGAAAAACATAATATAATACATACCCATACAAAGTAAAGAATATACAGAATGGCAAATAGAAGCCTTGCAGCATGCGAAAATTGTAGATAAAATCACTTTTATAAACGAATTTGAAAGATGTTTTGAATAAATGTTTTCTTATTATGGAGTTTAGGGCAAAAAACGCTCGGTAATTTAGTTTATGTAGATAGTAAAAAATGCTTACAATTATACTTTTCTTACTTTTTGGAATAGGATTTTAGGAATATGATTTTTTATTTTTATAGAAAATTGCAAGCAATGACAGAAACATTTGAAAAGGTTTTTGATTTTAGATTATTAAAATATAATAAGTATTGTAATAGAAAAACATTTTACGAAACGGTTTGACATTCATTGCACCTTTGAATGGTGAAAAATTTTACTTTTATATATACAAGTTTTAAAAAACTCTCAAGCTTTATTTAGCAAGAACATGTAATATTTTTAAAATATTAATTAAATAATGCAATAATTGGTTTATTTTGATAAGAAAAATAAGGCCAACAATTGTGTATTTATGTCAACGTTCACAAATATTCTTATGATGACTAAGAAGTAAGATTACTGTTAACAAACATTCCTTGTGACAAAATCGATAGTATTCATATTATATTATATCAACTGGTCACTGCCACACAAGACGTTAACAAAGAATCCACAGATCTTTGAAACTAAATAAACATCAAAGAAAACGTACTTCTTAAAAAAAATTCCTGTTATATCCGTCATCAGAGATACATGAGTAATATTATTAGACAAGAAAGAAACGAGGGTACAAGAAATGTAAGGTATTCTTCTTGACAAGAGTGATTAGAAGACTTACGTTGAAATTAACTAATACTTTAACTCCTGTATATATTAAGAATGCCAAGTTGAATGTGTAAAATACAGTTAAGTATTAGGCCTATTAGGAACTTTATTTTTCATATAAATCAGGAGAAAATTAGACCCTAATTAGTTTAACAAGCGTTATACAAAAATAGATGCCTCTTATAATAATATTAGATTGTTCAAATGTTTTAGAATATTATCATATCTACTTTTATTTTCTGAGTCCCATATACCTGAGTATTAGGTTATTTTGGATCATGAAACTTTATTTAAGCGAATTTCTGTCTGAGAAAGCGAATTTCTTACAATAAAAATTCATTGTTACTTTTTTGACGATATGATAAGTATAGTGTGTTTTTTTTAAGTGAATTTTTTGTATTTTATATTAGTTTCTGGTTTTTCCTTAACTTTATTTTTGTTTTTGTAAGTCAAAACAGTAATATATTACGATTTCTTCAACATGAAAGCAAATATCTTTGTGATACAGAAGACCCACCTGCTCCGTTGTCCGCTATGTTATAAAATTTAAAAAAAAAACATGCTGGTTCAGTATATCTCACAGGCGAAAAGAGAAAAATCAGAAATTGCTTTCAATAGTTTTCTACTTAAATTTATATTATTTATTACGGAAATCGTATGAGATCAATTAAAAATACGTAAATTGAACTAACACTATTACATGTATTGATAACCTATGACTCTAATGAAATAAGTCTCACACACATAATATTATTACATTTGGCAACATAAATAAGGAACTGACGTCATAAGTATTAATAATGTTACGCAGAATTTATTACGATATATATGAGGTTTCTTTTTTGTATATGAAAGAATATTAACACTAAGGAACAACACAATCACTGAATTATGATTCATAATACGGTATAAGGAAAAAAAATCAATGTCAACATATTAAAAGAATATTTGATGTGGGAGCATTCACAACTATTAAGCATCGTTTACGGTTAACTGCTTACTTTAAATTAAAAATACAGACAAATATTTTTTTTTATTTAGGTAAACTTATTCACATTTTGGATGTAGATTTTGACATGAGCTGTCAAAATCTACATCCAGTAGTAATGATATAGGGTGCGTTCCACTAGAAAGGCTCAAAGTACTCAATACGTTAAGAAAATATGAGTATTTTAAGCGTTGTGAGTTTAGTGGAAGACACATATATTGTGATATAATGTAGATATTTTTCTAGAACTTGGAATAGTTTGATGTTTACTCTATTGTCAGGTTATAACAAATACGATATTACATGAGCGTGATAACAGCGCAGTAGTGAGTATTCGAGTCTTTTTTCACTTTTTTGGAAATGTCAATAAATTTCATCACAAAAATCTAGATATTCAGATCTACTAACTAACATAAAGCATCGCCTTCCAGTAAATCACTATTAATTTGTCATAGCTCACACGCGTTATCTAAATTAATTAATAAAATATAAATGGTCAGAGCTTCTGACAATTATCTATAAATAAACAACTTCCAGTTTTATTGCAAAATATATTTAGAAAAGGGATAAATTTATGAACAAGTCTAGAAATAAACTCATATTAAGATACGG
>DWCF01005189.1:0-14754 GCA_018230265.1 Delias oraia
AAAATGTCAATCCCTTCCGAAGATTGTAAACTTACAAATTAAATAATAAATTCTATTAAGACCGGGGATCAAATATTGTAGCTAGGACTTCACGGTACCCAAAAAGCTTTCAAACAACCATTAGACGTAAAGAATATTTCATCTTTTCGTTTTCGTTTTCCCAATAAAAAAAATATAATTTATTCGGTTTTTGGAAGGGCTTGACAGCCGGTCGAGTGTCTTAACATTCTCGTAGCCTTGTCAGAGCCATGCTATCATGCTAATTGGCCTGGTCGTCAAGAAAGAAGAGCTCATAGATACCATGAAAAAACTTGTACTGTGTTTCATAGTGGCAATTTTTGGGCCGGCTCATTCGAATTGCTACGGGCTCAAATAATACCAGTGTGAAACTTTTACTGTATTTTGCTTGAGAATATCGGAGGACCTTGAAATTATACCGTTTAAGCGTCATAAATTGACAGCAAACAAAGCGCGTTTGTCCACGGGCGGCGGTATTTTTTACCATAGAGGAGACACGGCTCCGTTGCCCGTTATATCATAACAAATATACAAATATTTGTTCAGATTAATGAGAAAATGTGAATGTATTTCTAAGGCTTCTTTTGGTTTGGGCGTTAAATCCTGCACTAATATTATTATACGCTAACTGTATTTGTTTTTACAAGTAATTTAGGTGTGATTATATTAAATGTGTTTATTAATTTCCAATATTTTATATAATAGGTAGATATAATTAAAATAATTACAAATTTTAGTTTAGTAGAAGTTAAACTTCATATGCTATAAAAAATATGCTCCTATGTAAAACTTAGACTTTAATACACGTAAACCTTCCAACGAAATCCAAACGCGCTGTTTTTCAAGCAAAATTACATTGTTGTGAACTAGATTTCCTTATAATAGCAACACTGTTGAGCCGTCAGCTAATTTATCGTCCAATATGTCGTCATAAAGCGACTATCAGTCTGTAACCAGATTAAACCTATACCCGCTGTCAAAGTGCTCTGGTCACTTAGGCAAATGTATGATGATTATAAATTGGCCAATCTATCCCTCTACTTAGCGTTAGCATTGCTAATTATTCTTAATAGATGATATATGTATAGACCTTAGAAACCAATACGACTTGAGATCTTCAAAAAAAGAGCATACCTATTCTTAAAAGAACGGTAAAGACGTACGACCTAGAATGAGCTGGAGATGTCCATGCGCGGAGACCTTATTTTAGATGAGCTTCCTCCTCGTTTGACATCATTTTCATAAGATAATATTTATAAAACAATTATAGTATCGAATATTTTAACAATCTTAATAATAATAATAAACCAGTTGCTCAGTAAAAACAAATGTTTTTTTTAATAAAATATTTACAACTACGTAAAATATATAAACATAAAAACAATATACACTGACCTGTCAAAACAAAGAAATGGCATTTAAATTTTATTGATTACTTGTTGATTCCCTTTTTTATCGAATAGCGGACAACGAAGTAGGTAGGTCTCCTGTATGGTAAGGGAATACCACCGCCCATAGACAACCGTGCCGTAGTCCGCGCATTACGCCGCTTAAGCAACATTTTTAAGGGCCTCCGATATCCTCTCTCACTCAGCAAAATACAGTAGAAGCACCGTTTCACGTACAACTAACATTTCACGCTAAGTATTCAAACTAAAATCTTAATTCTTATCTTTTATTAAATTCTTTATATTATTAACCTATTCTACCCGCTCACTACCACCATACTGAACAACACTACCACCCAACCGAAACTAGAAGTGTTCCATATAGTTTACGTAAAGGAATATTTTTTTATACAACAAAACATTATCACAATATGTTAGTACAAGGTAATTCTAAGAAATAATACATAAAGACGTTGGGTAGGCTCGAGAGCCATGAAGCGCACAGATTCGTCACACGTGGCACCGAGAGCCCTTCGTGTGTTGTATGGCCCTTAGCGGGCCTTGGTTGCGACCTTGACTCGAAGTCATGTGTACAATTCCTACAATATTAACCTGTATTTCGTTAAATTACTGTCGTATAGGGATGTTTATCTATAATGAATTATGAAAATATAATTTAATATTTTAAATTAGTATAATATAATTAAAATTCTTATATAATATAATTAAAAGATAACGGAAAGATATAATATATATTTTCCAATTGAGAGCCATGCTGACACACTAATTGGGTCAGCTCATCCGAAGAATACCAGGCGCTCAAAGAATACTCAGCGTGAAATGGTAGTTATACTTGAAACGGCGCTTCTACTGTGTTTCGCTGAATGTATCAGGATATCGGAGACCCTTAAAAATGCCGCTTAAGTGGCGTACAAAGAAGGTAAGTTCATAGGCGGTGTTATTCTCTTACCGAATAGGACACCCACCTGCTACGTTGTCTGCTATACCATAAAAAATATCTTGAGTTTCCACATAGCAATAGATATACAAAAAAGAGGCAGTCGCACAACATCACTACCGCGGCTAAAACGTTTTCAATCAAGGAACCATGACAGATGTTTGCGAGAGACGCCATCCATCAAGCGTGCAGACATTTGAATACCGCTTCTAACGGATCTACCGAGCGCGTGTTAATTTTAAAATCATTTACAATCATGCTCTCTGCTTGATGGATACATTTATGAAGTGTTCGCTATAAATTACGTATTTTGAAATTCTGTTCTGTTTTTTTTATGAAAATATGCAATAGAGCAAGAGGCTCAACTAGAACAGTGTTTTCCAACCTGTATTCCGCGGATTGAGTTTTGGATTTGGAATTGGAAATTGGATGGAAAGACGATCTCATGAAAGTCGCGGGCAACCGCTGGATCCAGATCGCTCAAGATCGTAATAGGTGGGCGTCTTTGTCCAGTAGTGGACTTGATAGGCTGATGATGATGAATCCGCGGATTCCCGGGGGTTCACGAATTTTTTATTTTTTAAAGGTCTCATATATGGTAAGAGTACACCACCGCCCATGAACAACCGCGCCACAGTCCGCGAAATGGTTGTGTTGCTTGCTTTTTAGGCCGCTTAAGCGGTACTTTTTAAAAGCCTCCGATATCCTCACTCACTGAGCAAAACAATTATACTAGTACTGTTTCACGCTGAGTATTCTATAAGCCCGTGGTATCACTTCGTACGAGCCGGCCCAATTAGTGTGCCTAAAGAAGTTTCACCTAATTTTGTAATTAATATAAATTCAAGAAATAACTGCTTGTAGTCTTTAATGTTTACATGGCATAAGTAATACTATTTTATCTTAACACAATGTATAATTAATGTATCAAATATTGATGAATTACGTTGAATTTATGGTAATCACCAACTTAATAAGCGAACTAATTGTGAAGCTTTCACACAGCTTTAGATGTGTAATCCTGTTGAGTAAATATTATGGCGTATGTTCTTAATCGTCAGAGTAATATAACCTACACTATTTAATCAAATCTGTTAAATGTTATTTCAATAACAGAATTTTTTCGCAATGCGTTTACATTACTTTCACAGAATACCCAGCGTGAAACGGTACTTGTTCTGTGTTTCGCAGAGTGAGGATACCTGAGGCCGTTAAAAATGACGCTTAAGTGGCGTAAAAGTCGATAACACAACCAATGCCTGGACTGTGGCGCAGTTGTTCTTGGGTGGCGGTGTTCTCTTACCGTATAGGACACCTACCTGCTCCGTTGTCCGCTATACTATAAAAACAAACATTTCTCCTTGATGTAGGATATGTGGGGCTCGGTACTCCGAGATAGCCATAAATACCCATAAAAACCTCAGTAAACCTAAAGTTAAAAAACCTTAAATCCCAAAGTATTAGGTACTTATAAACAGGGAAAAATATGTACACAAATATATTTTTATTTGTGCATTTGAGTGTGTTTTTTTATAGTATCTCGGTCTTCTATATGGTAAGAGAACACTGCCGCCCATGAACAATCGCGCCACATTCCGCGCATTGGTTGTATTGCCGGCTTTTCACGCCCCTTAAGCGGCAATTTTAAGGGTCTCCGATATCCTCACTCACTCTGCTAAACACTGTACACGTACCGTTCACGCTGAGTATTCTTTGAGCCCGTGGGTTGGGTGTTGGGTTAGTTACAGCATTTATAAGACAAGATGGGCTTGATAGATTTTGATGAATTTTTGTGTAAAGATAGCTGTCATTCGGATTTAATATGTGACGTAATTTTTATCGCACAAAAATGTAGGTAATATTTTTAGAGTATCAGTTTTTCGAATTTGGCCAATCCAAGTATCACTGAGCATTCTTAATTGGATCCGTAAGGTGGCGTACTCACTATTCACTATTTCATTAAAAAAAATACAATTTTAAAACTCCCAATTTAAATATTCACAAAACTAGACGAAGATAGCGATCGCATATATAGTTTGTCAAGTTAAGGATGGTAATTTTGACAAATCGCGGCCTTGAAGTTTCTCATTTTATTATTTATATATATTATATAACCATAGAATAACCATTCAACAATCGATTTTAACCTGTATTAGATTGAAAATCGATAATGGAGTAGGTTCATCAATAATAAATGACATCCCTATTGTCAGCTGGTAAAATTATCAGATTTGACAAATTGTAGTGATTAAAATTTAAATGTCAATTGTAACGTAACAAGCCTTGACAGTTGAGACTTTAAACAACCAGCCACAGAATATATAAAACTGCTTCTTGAATAATATATTTAAATTTGCAATATTTTTTTATTGATATTGACATGTTCACATTCATTTATAATTATTCATTTATGGTATAGCGGGCAACTGAGCCGGTGAGTCTACTCTATGGTAAATGATTCGCGCTCTGGTTGTGTTGTCTTTTACGCCACTTAAGTGGTATTTCACAGGTCTCCAATATCTTTACTTCATCTGCGAAAGCAATACAATTATTACTTCACGCTGGTATTCTGTGAACTTCGGACGAGCCGGCTCAATTAGTGACTCAACAGCTTTTGATATTTCCTTATTCCAATTTAATTATTGTTTTCTTTTTATTAGTATTAGTATGTTTAAAATAAAACAAATCAGCAATAATGTATTAAGGTTCCAACTGAGATTATTGTAAAACATTACAGTATTAAAACATGCAAGTGTTTAAACAGAGGCGGCTAACTATATAACGTATTAAATATTTTAAAACACTTGAACATTCTCTTTGTAATTGCGAAGATAAATTGCTCTAAGTGCTCTGGGCTTTAATTAGTCTGTGCTTTCGCGAGGCTACAGACGCCAACTCTCGCTTACGTCTTTACATAACATCAATTTGTATTTTCTTGAGATTCAACAACTTGAATGATATTGAATAAAGTTTATATGACGCGCGAGCTCATAATATATCAGAGCGCAGATATCAAAAGGAATGTAACTAATTTAATTAATTGCTTCTTATGATATAATTTAATATATTTTAATGAGCAACTCCAAGATGAAACGGTAATGAAGTTACTCAGGAAATCAGTCATGCGTTGCATATATTTATTATTATATAGCGGACAAATTTTATCAAATTTTATATCATAGTGAAATTAGGGAGAGAAACCAACTCACTTAGGACAAGCGATCCTCCGTCCAAGGACCTCCATAGCCTCTACTAACTCGCGGGTTTGTTGCCGGCCGTTTAGGAATAGGTCCGCAAATCGTATTAGTTTGGAAATATACATGTAGGTGATACCAAAGAGAGATGGTGCGTTGTACAAAATGCCAAAAAAATAAATGTTATATATAGATGTTAAAACGATTATTTATTTTATAGCAGGAAAAGAAGCAGGTGGGTATCTTATATGGTAAGAGAACACCACCGCCCAAGGACAACCGCGCCACAGTTCGCGCTTTGGTTGTGTTGCCGGCTTTTTACGCCACTTAAGCGGCATTTTTATTTCTTTGACATGCATAAATATGTAAATTAAAATTACGATCGAAACAGAATGTCATTACACTGTTTTACCCGTTGCAGAGTCATACTGAAGCATATGCTGACGCTTTAAGGGCTAGCTCATCCAAAGTGATACTAGCGGCTCACATAATACCAACGTAAAACTACTTGAAATTTAGTACTAGTGAGTGAGGATATCGGAGTCCCTTGAAAGTACGCATATAAGCGATTGTGATGCGATTGTCCATGGGCGGCTGTGTTCTCTTACCATATAAGAGACCTACCTGCTCCGTTGTCCGCTATATCATAAAATTGAACCTTTTTATATGTAGCGAAGCACGTACAGGGTCGGCTAGTATCTATATTATAAACTTAATAAAAATATTATATGCTTTAGATACAGTTTGTTACACCAATTACGGCTGGTAGTAACTATGTGTGAAGTAAGCCACCGTAATATGAAACTATGCGGTGAGGGCCTGTATAGTAATAGTAATCCTCTAAAGCCTTATAGGACATCATTTATCACATGTTGTACAGGCATGAATCCATTTCTATAAACATTTACAACACTATAAACACAATTTTCATCCATGGTGAAGGTATTTAGGTAATTTTGAAAGAAAAACTTGATGATGTTACAATTTTATAATATTTCTCGAAATTATATATTAATAACTGCATTTCTATTGTTAATTCCTTTCAAAACCGCTAATGTTTACCTGTTCTTAGGCTACTTACCCTTTATAGTATTGGTAGGCTGAGTATATATATATGGGCGGTATGAATATAGGCGCTCTAAATGGGGTAATACCAAATTATAGACATTTGTGGGACGTTATGGTACGTCCAACGGAATATTCTATGCTTGGGTGAGTTTGTAATCTGTAGTTCAATAGTCCAACACTTTTTACTAAGTAATGAAGTCTCTACTGTAGTCACAGTTTCAATGAGTGTTTAGAAAAAACCTTTTACCCGGAAATTCATGTATTTTTTAAATCATATGGCGCCCAATATACCTACAATAATGTTTTTATGGTATAGCATACAACACACTCACTCAGAGAAACACAGTAGAAGCACCGTTTCAAGTACAACTACCATTTTACGCCCAGCCCGTGGTATCACTTCGGATTAGCCAACCTTATTAGTGCGTCCGCATGCTTCAGCATGGCTTTCCCACGGGTTAGATAAAACTGTTATAATATCACTCAGCATTCAAAATAACATGACATTTCGCTCTAAAACAATGACAGCGCTAAGCGCGGAAAAACTCTAATTAAGAAATACTAATATATTTACACATATTTTTGGATTCATATATAGTTACATTTTGAATATATCACAATATTAACATTCGGCCTTGTTTTTCGTTCAGCTAGTAAAATATCACGCATATTATGCGTTAGGTTTTTATTACGTAATCAGTATCATCAACACAGAAATAAAATTACAAAGTTTTTCGTATTTAATTGTCTTCCCGTTCTATAATTTAAGCTATATTAAAAGCTAATTCATCCGTGGGAGAGCCGTGCTGAAGCATATGCGGACGTACGATTTCGACCGGCTCGTTAGAAGTGATACCACGGGCTCAGAGAATACTCAGCTTGAAATGGTAGCTGTATCCGAAACGGTACTTCTACTGTTTCGCTGAGTAAGTGAAGATATCGGAGGTCCTTAAAAATGCCGCTTCAGTGGCGTGAAAAACCGGCAGCAAAACCAAAGCGCGGACTGTGTCGTGGTTGTCGATAGGCGGCGGACCATATGAGAAACCCACCTGCTCCGCTGACCACTATACCATAAAAAAAACAAAAAAGTACTTGTGTCTACTTTGTTTATCTGAGTGATATCATGGATATCGGAGGCTTTTGAAATTATATCGTTTAAGCGGCGTTAAAATCCGGCAACAGAAATGCTGATTGTGGCACGTATATCCATGGCCAGCGCTGATCTCTTACCATAGAGAAGACCCGCTTGCTCCATTTCCCGCTATACCACATAAAAATTCATGTATATCTACGCATTTGTACAAGGAATAATTTATAAACGAAGCTAACAAAACTGCTTAAATATTTATAAGAAAAAAGTAAACGTACACCATCAATCACCAACTGTTTTGTTTTCTGAACGCTTGAAATCAATAAGACGCCATCGTAAATCTTTTTCTGTAAGGTAAATTGTTTTTCAAGTGATTTTGCCTATGATTACCAGCACACCCGACCGAGACATCCTGCACGATCTAATTATGAACCCTCACCAATTCTTGGTTGACTAAATCCGAAAAACTAATACGCTAAAATCATACTCCATTTTCGTAATCAGAAAAAGCTAACCTATGTGATAATTATAATAGAACCTCGTATCTTAATGGTTTCTAAAATGTACCATGAAGCGATAGGTATCGGATTCGAATCCCAGTCCGGACAATTATAATTTAATTTATATTTTATTAAGTCTCTGGAAGGGCTTGACAGTGGCCAGGTGCGACAGTGTTATAAACTCCAAAATCAGAATAAATTATTAATTCAATTATAATTTTAATATATAATTTATTCTGTATATCTTATTATTCAGTAGGTCTTGGCTGAAAAAAGTTTACTTTGGCTTTTACTTAATATTATTAATGCTTCGATAATGATGATGTACTCGGCCAGCCGTAGAAAATAGGGCATTGTCAAAATATTCAGAGCCGTATTAACTCGGTGAGACATCCCGTGAGGGTTGAAGGTAATAATGTATATTTAGTTATCTGGTTAGATAACTAACGTTATCACCAGTGTTTTATGTTATATTTTATGCTTTATCCCTTACGAGAGGCGCGCTGAAGCATATGCGGACGCACTAATGGACTCGGCTTGTCCAAAGTGATACCACGGGTTCACAGAATACTCAAGGTGAAATGGTGCTTCGACTGTGTTTCGCTGAGTGAATTATAATATCGGAGGCTCTTAAAATACCGCTTAAGTGGTGTAAAAAGCCGGCAACATAACCAATGCGCGGAATGTAGCGTTTTTTAATATGTTTTATGATGAAATTCGGCTATTCGTATTACTATAAACAACGCTTCAGAACATTCCCCGTAATAAATACGATAGAAGATGCTGAAGCAACCAACACGTTTGGTGAATACCACGCGCTCACAGAATATCAGGCTGTAATAGTAGTAATTGTATTGTATTTCTCTTTGTGAGGACACCGATGCAACATCAACACATACCGCGTAACCGGCGTAAAAAGCCGACAACATAAACAAAGCACGAATTTCAGAGCGGTTGCCAAGGGGTAGCAGTGATTTCTAACAAGGAACACGTCTGTACAGTTGTCTTCTATGTGCCTAATAAAAATTTGTATTTATTATAATTTACGATCTCTTATGGTATCTTTATATTAGACAAAAAATTGTAAAATGATTATCGTAATATTCCTAGTTAAAGCTATGTGATGTCAACCCATATTCTTAGTTAAAATGTAAATATAAATTGAGTTATATTTTCGATGAATAAATTTTATCGCTACTAATTTCTATTGCAATTTATTTTATGAAAAGACTTACGTAACGGTCTGCGAGACCTCGTCATTTAAATATTCAACGTTGACTTTAAGATTCTAAAAATAGTGAAATTCCGTATAAAGTTTGATATATAAATTAAAGTTAACAGTCGGCAAGGCCTCTACATCAAAACGCAAATCTGAGACAAGTTTCAAGACCACTTCAACGTTCGTCTCAAAGAGTCTAATTGCAACTAATTTCGTGTTCACATTAAAAACCAACATGTTAAAGATATTATACAATTTTAATGCTTAACTATTGAAGTTTATAGTCCTAATTATTTGAAGTTAAAGCTCTTAAGGCGCACTCGGCGCTGGGAGTAAATAGATGTTTGTCGTTTCAAAACGGTGAGTTTTTTAACGCATTTTGTGCCACACATCACTACTCTGTGCAAAAAGTTGCATGCACAGCTATTTCCAAACCAATACACATACATACCTTCAAAAAAGAGCGTATCTATCCCTTAGCGGCCGTCAAACCACCCTCGTCTTTCTAGTGCTAGTGCTGGCGTGCGCGGGGAGAGGTATTAGAAATATTAAGGAGAGGGGGTTTCGTTGCTTCGAAAAATCCCACATGGTGTATTTTTGGTATAGTAGCGCTTACGCTCTTACTTACAAACTGTACATGACATTATATTAGCAGGACTGGTAGTGCATTTTAAACTCTAAGCTTGTTTATGGTACAGCGGACAATGGAGCAGGCGGATCTACGGTAAAGTACATTGCCCATAGACAATACCATAAGTGCACACACATTAGTGCGTCAGCATATGCTTCAGCACGGCTCTTCCACGGGTGCGACAGTATTAAGACATTCGCCCGGCCCCTCAAGCTTTTCCATCAATCAAATAAATTATAATTTATATTTTTCCGGACCGGGACTCGAACCCGATAACTCTCGCTTCATGGTACACTTTTAAAACCATTAAGCTTCGAGGTTTCTATCATTAATTGTCAAATATAACTTATTATATGGAAATTATATACGCTGCTAACAGAAAATCTCAGGCGGAGTACAAGTGTTGTCTCTAAATAAATTTACATCTAAATAAGTGTTAATTCATTACTGAAGCCTATTGTAGAAACGACTATTTCCATGCTACTTACGTTTAATTGCTTCATTACAAAGTGTATTTAAATTTGTAAATGTGGTCAGAGAAAACTCGACTGAGTTTCTTGGCTTTTCTCAGATTTGGAGTTAGAGTAAGAGCCGTTCATGAGTTATCATGTATATAAAGGTGGTATGAATGTTATGAAAGTATCTATGCTTTAAACGTCGGCAACGTACTCGTAATTCTACAAGGGCTGAGTGTGATAACCAGCTGTGCTTATCTAGGAAAAGCGGTCCATTGTTCATTTTGCACTCTTGTGAGAGCCATGCTGAAGCATGCGGACGCTCACATGACGGGCTCACAGAATACTCAACGTAAAATGGTAGTTGTACGTTATCCGCTATACAATAAAAAATGGACGACCCATAGCCATTTCATGGTCGCAGGTGCGTCGCTGGCATTTTAAGGATATAAATTTGAAATGTATTTGTATATGTTTATTATATTTGTTGATAGACACAACAGAGCGTTATCGAAAACATAAAAGAGCCTTTCGGAGACAAAAAAAACATCTATTAAGTGCTCTCAGGAAATACGTCATCGTCATTTTGAGAACACTCCACTCGACACGCTTTCCGACACTTAGGCGATTGACAATCTCAGGATTGGGATGAGAAAGAGACATTTAAGATATATCTGCGTGATTATTTATTTGGCTGGAGCAGGTGGGTCTTCTATATATTAAGAGAAAACCTCTGTTAATAGACAACCGCGATTTAGCTATGTTGCCGGCTCTTTACGCTGTTCAAGCGGCCTCATTTCAAGAGCCTCCGATTAATAAATCTTGAGTGAAGATAATAATCTTCACTCACTCAGCGAAATGCAGTAGAAGCACTGTTTCAAGTACAACTACCATTTCACGCTGAGTATTGTGTGAGTCCGTGGTATCACTTCGGACGATCCGACTCAATTAGCACGTCAGCATTTGCTGACAAAATTTACAGCTGCTGAATTTTGCAACATGGCTCTCCCACACTTTTTTAGTATCCTCAAGTCGTAATCGTCTGAAAATGACTCTGCATGTAACTGATTCCATAAACTGGTGTTGTGCGGCACAAAATACCTTACAACGCTCCAAAGTGGAATGAAAAATATCAAAGTGATATGATAAAATTCAATATAAAAATTGAATTGTTTACAAATCCGACGTTCATCCACGAAATCCAGTGACGTTTTCAGTCATCTGTATCGGATCCGACAAATATTTGAAATGCCCCGTCACTGTGAAATTCAATAAAAAACAGTTCAGTTTTTCCCCAATATTCTACGCCTATTTGCCGGAATAGAGTGTGAATTTTTAAGTTAGACAGAATCAAATTGCAATGTTACAGCCGCTTGGAATTTGCTTTTAATATGAAAATAGAAAAGACCCGTTTTTTATGTGAAACTTAGGTTTTTATTTTGGTTGATTTTTTTGGGTCTGTAGCAACTTCTAAATAAGATTAAATGTACTGTAATTAAATAAAATTAAATCTTATTTTTTTTGTATAGTATAGAAGGCAATGGGAATAAGCGAGTCCACTTTTAAGAGGTCACCACCGCCCATGGACAAGTACACCACAATCCGCGCTTTGGTTGTGTTGACTACTTTTTAAGCAACTTAAGCGGTATCATTGCAAGGTATATCCTCACTCATTCAGCGAATCATAATATAAATACCGTTTCTAATAATTTGGCGCAGTTGTACATGGGTCAAAAATGGCACCTTTTAAAATACTTTTACTCAAACTTTGTCTATGATAAGGGTGCGGTTGTAGGATATCATTGGAATGGTAATTTAATTGTCTATTAGAAATTAAAAACTTGTTTTAATTCTTTAAAATAAAAATTTAAATATTTAAATGATTGGGACATTCAAGAAAAGAGCGTACACATTCCTTAAAGGCCGGCAACGCACCCGCTCTATTATCTAGATACACCTTTTAGATGTCCGCTATATCATAAAAATATAGAAAGTTGCGGATGAGAAGCATTTAATTCTAAAACAACTGAACAGACAAGAGGTGTAATTAATAAACAAGATCTTTGAAATCAATCAATGGCGTCACGAGCAAGACCCTCAAAATGATCGCTGTTACGTAATTAATGTTGGCTTACATTCACGAACATCTTTTGTTAATTACAAGTAATATGAGGATAAGTACTAAGGTCGTTGGGGAATAAGCATAATTACTATAAGTTCCTAGGGGGTGCTGTGCCCAATCGTGGTGCGGAATATAATGTAGCAATTAGTTTATTGATGGTGTTCACTATGAAAATAATGTAATCTAATTTATGTATATTTTTTCATGTTATTATTAACAAATAGAAGATTTTATTTTGAGATATTCGTAGCCTAATGATTTTAAAAGTGTAAGCGAGAGGTATCGAGTTCTAATATCGGTTCGGACAATTATAAATAAGTTTATAATTTATTCGGTTTCTGGAAGATCTTGACAGTGGCCGGGCGAGTGTCTTGACACTCGTGGAGGAGACTTGCTGAAGTATATGCGGATGCACTAATTGGGCCGGCTCGTCCGAAGTGATACCACGGCCTCACAGAATACTCAGCGTGAAATAGTTGTACTTGAAATGCTGCCTGTACTGTGTTTCGCTGAATGAGTGAGGATATGGGAGGCTTTGAAAAGTTGCATAAGTGGCGTATAAACCCGGCAACACAGCTAATGCGCGATTCCATGGGTAGCGGTGTTCTTTTGCTACGGCAAAAGAACACCGCTACCCATGAACTACCCATGAAAGAGGCCCACTTGCTTCATTGTCCACTATTATATATATAAAAAAAGAATATTTATGTGTAAAAGTTAAAAATCTCTGTATAGAGAGTTAATAAAACCAAATAGTTAAATCTATTATCACCTTTTTCATTGGGATTTCGTCCGTTGTAAGTCGGCTCTGAATTAATGTCTCTAGATCTGTCCGCCGCAGGCCCTGACAAATGTTGAGAATTTGTACGCACTGCTCGTTCTGTCTATCTGGACGCTGCTAACATCTATTATCTCATAGTTTAGGAACAAAAGACTGCGATTTATTTTTATATAATATATATTTATTTAGTTCAATAAACTTACAACTATATGTAATAAAACTGGTTATTTACTGGTATCATTGAATTAACTCTATAAAACGTAAATAATTATATATGGAGTATTGCTTTCAACTTTGGGCGGGACCTCTTACCAGATTCTTCTTCTAGATTGTATACAGCGTAGAGCGTTTAGATTCGACACCCAGAACAGTTCCGAAAAGCTTGACTCTGGCGTTGCGTAGAGATGTTAGTACCCTCAGCATCTTCTATCGGATTTATTACGAGAAGTGTTCTGAGAAGCTGTTTGGATTAGTACTAATCAGTAGTCTGCAGAGATATTTTCAAATGATTACTACGTGGGGAACTACAAATAGGAGCGTACCAATCCATTAAAAGCCTATAACGCACCCGTGGCCCTGCAAGGGCTAGTGATGTGTATAGGCGGAAGACCGCTTATCATACATGAACCTTTTGTTCGTTTGCTTCCATATTTTTTTAAATGCCTTGCGACAGGAAATAAATTATTGTCCTCCAGTGGAGATTTATAAACCAGATGATAGAGATCATCATCGTATTTGGACAACTGCAGCGCATCTGCACTTCGGTTGTGTTGCCGGCTTAACCAGTGTATCCTAGTGGCACGCCTTATGCACTAAACAAAATAGTATAAGTACTGTTTTACGTTGGTATTCTCTGAGCCCGTGGTATCACTCCGAATAAGGGACTGTGTCATCGTGGCTTTTGGTTTATTTTCTAATATTAACAAGGACTTTTTGAAGATGTGTTGAATTATTATTCATAAAATTGCTTTACAGATTCAATTGACTATTTGCTAGTATCATTAGAAGCTCATATATTCAGGGAGTTCATAAAGGTTACAATTTTCGTCCTGTGGAAGCAATTTTTCGTCGTCAATAAAGACATTTTGAATTATCAATCTATTAAAGTAAGATTTTGAATGAAATAGTGTCAAATTGTATTTTATTTTAAA
Source organism: Delias oraia (assembly GCA_018230265.1). Lineage (NCBI taxonomy): Eukaryota > Metazoa > Arthropoda > Insecta > Lepidoptera > Pieridae > Delias > Delias oraia. Next base: position 14,576 of record DWCF01005189.1, read on the forward strand.
AGATTAAGCTTTACAATAGTAAAAATTGTATAGAATATCTTATATTTATTAATGGTGTATGAAAAAAAGCGCTTACAGATTATGTAATCTTTTGAAATTTATAAAGCTTCTTAATTTAAAGGAGGCTCTATTTTAAAAGGATACACAGACTTAGAAATGAAAAGAATTCTTACAACAAA
>DWCF01005190.1:0-14750 GCA_018230265.1 Delias oraia
TTACAAGTATTAAAACAATATTTCATTGTAATGTGTAGATAAGATGATTTGGGATCGTAAATCATGTCTGTAAACATGCCGAACAACATTGGCCGTTGCCTTCCAGTTATTGCTGTGAGTTTGAATTGTGACATTGTTAAAGCAGTCGGCGGTAGACTGACCTATGTGAGCCATGGCGCGGCCACTCAACTCGAGGTTCTCGACGCTGAGCTTCCTCAGCGCGGGACAATGCGCCAGCAGGCTCTCGAGCGTGAGCTGGTCCACGGAGCACATGCTGAGGTCTAGGTACTGCAGGCGCGACTCGCTCGCCGCCGCCGGATGCCACGCGCCGACCTGAACAACGACAGTATTCGTGTGTCAACGAGTTTCGTTTTAAAGCGGGCCGAGGGAGAAACAGCGCCGGACCTCGGAGCTGGCCAGCCTCAGGACGAGCGGCTTCCGACTGAGTATAAGGCCGATGGAATCCCTCGCCAGTGTCTTGTTGCCCAGGTCCAGCCGCTGCCACAGCGTCTCGTCGCTCGCCAACCGGCGCCACCTGCAGCACGTGCACAGCATTAGCCGCGGCGTGGAAGCGGGAGGCGCACGTGCCACGAGAGCTGCCGGACACCGACCGCTTGCAGACCAGCATGCAGTGCGCCAAGGTCCTCTTGGGCAGCCACTTGAACACGCCGAGGATCACCTCGTCGGAGAGCGAGCGGAACGCGTCCTCGCCCGGCGGCTCCGCGCGCGACCGCCGCGGCTCTGTCGTCTCCTCGCCGATGCCTAGCACTGGAAATAAATCACTGCAACATTAGTTCTTTTTGTAGCAGACTACAAACAGGGCAAACCGCGCGAGCCCAGCTGGCAACAGAATGCTCCAAGCCCAACGGTCCAGAGACCGCAGCGATCGCGCAAGCCGCAACTTCACATTGGAGTACACAATTCGACACTAACAGTCAAGAGACGCTAGCTTTGCCTTCGCTGCACGATGCATGATCGAACAGAAGAACTCACCGATTCAGATGCAAACACGTGTTTCCATAGCATATACATTTGGACCCAGCAGAAATAAATAGTTATAATGAAAAAGCCGAGACAGTCGGACGACGACGTCGATGTAAAGAATGAGGACACATCTAAAGCCATACACGCCTATGAAACCCATTTCATCATTGATGAAATGGGTGATGGGCGACTAGAATGCGAGAATGCGCGCGCAGAGAAGCGATGAACGGAGAATAGGGAACTATGGATTGGGGCAGCGGAACCGAAGGGGCCTGAGGTTGGCTGATTCTTGGAGGAGGGACTCATTCTTCAAGAAACAGCCACAACGAAAATGGAACTGGATCGGCCCTCACGGTTCCACTAAAAATGAGATCGACTTCATTTGGAGCATCAATAAGTCTATATTTAATGATGTCTCCTTGACCACCAGGGTGAAAACAGCGCAATGACCACCGTTTGGTTAGAGGCACATTGAATATCAACGTAAATCTCTAAAAGATTCAGTTGCGAGCTCGTGAATCGCTCTGCGTGCCAGGGCGGCATAGTCGACGAGATCAACAGGGGGCTGGTTGCAGCTGTTCAAGAGGAGAACCTCCTCAAAAACTATCAAACTCAACCTTGCAGTTGCTGATAGAACGGCGAAAGATGGAAGTGCGATCACCAGCTTCGATGTTGAAGTATAGGCAGCTCAACTAATAGGTCAATTCGCTTGCTCGTGTATTGAAGAAGCGATACAGCGAAACAAAGTGTCGAAAGTGCTCGCAAGGGATCTAACAGTTGGACGAAGCCAGCCCTCGAGGTTGAGGACGGAGTCTGGCACTATAACCTCTAGTCACATCAGATTCTAATAGAGATTGATAGGTTCTACGAGTAGCTGTATGCCTCCACTTCCAAACCTATTGATTGAATCACTGCTGATAAGCGAAGCTTAGAGCAGGAGTGTCGTGGTGTTTGTCTTCAAGAAAGGTGACAATACCTTATTGAGGCACTACAGACGAGTCGAACTTCTGTCTTACGTCTATAAGCTGTTCTACGGCTTGACGACTTCCAGCCACTCGAAAAAGCCGGCTTCCGGAAAAGCTCCAGCACCGTAGACTACATCCACACGCTCCGGCAGATATACAGAAGACATATACATATATATATATATCGTCTATATATATATATATAGACAAGTATAATCTGCAGTTAAGCTTAGCTTTTGTGAACTACGAGAAGGCGTTCGATTCTGTCTAACTTGGGCAGTGCAGCGTTGCCAGATTAACTATCGGTAAATAGAGGTGCTCAAATGTCTGTACAATTCGGCCACATGTCGGTCCATGTCCAGAATCAGAATACAAACCCTATCCAGTTGCAGAGTACAGGGGCGTGAGACAGAGAGATGATATATCTCCGAAACTGTTTCAAACTCTTGAACTGGAAATGCCTAGGCATCTGAGTTTTGCCTACAACATGGTCAGTACAGAGATAAAGGCAGCTCAGTAAGAAAAGTACTTACAAGTGGTGCTGAGCTTCCTTCCACCGGTGCTTGTGGCAGCGCTGTATCCTCCTTTGGTGTAACAGTTGGCTCCTATTTGATTCAAGGGGGTTTCCTCTTCAATATGATATTCATCTATTACTGATGTTTCTAGAATTTCTTGGAGTGGAACTGAAACTCATTTTTAAACAAGTTTAAAACTTGAAATTTTTAACTTTTTTTCCATGCTTCTATTTAGCTTCAGTGTAATTGAAAAGTTTTACACAGTTCAACCAATTTTTATAACAAGTTTTCGAAATCATTAATGTTAGCTGTCAAATAGCATTGAGATGGGTATACTTACTTTTCTCCAAACTGCGTGGACTGTATTTAGAAGTACCTGCACATGGAGTCAGCTTTGTTCTACTGTATTTAGGACTACAACTCTTTGGTGATGTAAGAGAGTTTGGATTTACATTCTCTATGTCATGTTTTCTTTTCATTGGTTTACTCTACGAAAATGTATTTTAAAATTAGCAGTCTTACATCTTGTAACAGTTGATATGCACAACCAGAACACATGCCAAATTAACTAAATATCTACAGTTATTTATCAATTATTAAGTTATATGATAGATCTCCACATAAGTGCAAAATATTCAGGTGATTCATAAACCTAGGTTTAGGAATTCAATGCACAAATAATATTTATATGTTTGATAAACTTCTTCTTGAATCACAATGAAAAATGGATTGGGAATTATGATTACTGAACTTACATTTGAGATAATTGTATCACAGTGTGTTTCACTATCATCTTGTTCTAGTATACTGACACCCATTTCTTGCAATACCTAAAATGTTGGTTATTAAATGCATTAATGAGGTGTCTAATGAGTATAATTATACTTTCCACATGAGAAATGTTATGAGAATTGATATTAATTTGTGTATACTATTTCTACGACAAGATTATAAATAATAACCAAAATAAGAAAAGGAGAAAAGCGGAAATCATTAGTAATACTCACTTCAGTGTCTGTTCGTCGGTCCATTAGGCTCCAACTTTTACGCGTTGAGTTTTCTAAAAGTATTCGTTCTCTAAAATAATAAACGTTTTTATCATTCTAATGAATTAATTATTATGCGGAGTAGGCAAAAAGCTCAAAATGACACGTTCAGCTTTATTCGCGCCTTTTAACTTTGGCGCCCTAATCACCTGTCAAAAACAGATGAGAAGAGCAAATGTTTTTATGCGTTTCTGTAATATAAATGACTATACCGTTGCCTTATAACATCTTGGTTAGGTGATAAAGCTTGATAGCTATCATCAACGGCACCAGCATTCATTATTATTTTCAAACAATTTAACTCGACTAGAATTAATGTTACTTTCTCTTGCTCGGAACTCAGAAGTCGAAAAATGCCCCCATTGGCTACGAAAAATTTTGATTATAACCATATAAAACAGATGACAACACTATTTTTAAATTTATCATCCACAGATGAAAAATTTGAAACTCAATTATTAAGTGTAGACTTAAGTATTTAGAGCGCTAATTAGGTTTTAATAACTAACATTTAGAAAGAACGTTATCCTTAAGTTTTTATATTTATTACTTATTTTTATCATATTTTATTGAAAATACAATGCAAGTTTTTACAACTGTTTCTTCAATATCTTTATTAATTATTAAGTAAATTTTCTCGGACCTGACCAATGCTATAAATATGGCATTACACGCTATAACGAAACTACATGTTTGTATATGTCGTACATGGACACGAAGAACCTTCATTATCACTTTCCATTGGTCGAAGAAATCGAATGGAAGACACGGATGTGAAATCTTCCACAAGCGTCAGACTGTCAATTGTCAACACAAAATACGTAATAAAAAAATTGCTACTTCAGAAACTACAAAGACGCTTGTAAAAAGGCAAATCGGATTTTTAGTTTCAAAACCAAATTCTTAACTTTTTACTATTAGTGAAAATTTAATAGAAATAATTTAAAGAAATATAGGTGAAGGATGGCGACGCGAAAGTTGAATACTTTGGAAGATTTGAGCGGTGAGTTTTATTCAACGTAAATAAACAACAATAATCATGAGCGTGCCTCATGACTAATTTTAAATTCAGGTTTCCAATCAAGGATATCGATACCGTAGTATTTGTAAACTATTTATAGCATGAGTAAATAAAATTCTTAGATAACTTTTCAACTGCGCAGTTGTTTTAAGAATTTGCAACATATGGGCTTTGTTTACGACTGTTGTCCTTGATGAACTACGCTCTATTGTCGAGGTCATTTGACAATATGTATTTACTTTAAATTGATAAACGTTATCAAATGCAAGTAAAACAATACGTCGACCCTCGCCAGGATATTATGGTGGGTTCACTATCGACCCGCTCTCTCAACTTTCCATTTTCGTTTTATTTTCTTAATTTATTGCACACAATCATTTTAAATTCCATTATTATCATTATAATTATTCATTTTCATCTTTGCTAAGAAATATTTCTTTTAGTTGTATTTAAAAACAACTTTTTATTTTTATATTCATTTAAATGTAGATAAACTGAATACAAAAGCCTAACGCATAATTTTAGCAAGTATGTAGATAAAATTAAGGCCATTCTGTTATCTATACACATGTACATTTGAGTAAACATTAAACTAGCATTAGACTATCTCCAGAACCAAAGTTAACCCTTTTATACATAGTATACTTAATAGTTTTAACAGTTGTGTTGATACTTGTTTATAGAAATAAGGTATTGTTTATAGGAAATTGATCTCTATTAGAATGTTATAAAATGTATACATAATAAGTACAATGCACATTTATTAAAATATGGATGCACATGGTAGAAATGAATGAGTTTGTTTTGTTTGTAGTTGTGGCTAACTTCCAGCTACAATGCTTAATGACTATTTGAAATGTGAGGTGCAGACTACAGCATAATAGAATACAGCATTTTCTCTGTTCCCAATGGCTACCATATTATGTCAACTGGTAGGAACAGAGCACTTAAAGCAATTGGAAAATAAGGCTGACATCATACAGCTTGAGCATCTGAGATTTGCTGGGGGTGACACATGATGTGGTTCATTGATCCATGTAGGCTATTTTTGTACCAAGCTGTTATTGTATTCCACAGTCATTTAACATTTTGATTTCAAGCTCTTACAGCTTCTGCCGCTCGAAAGCTAAACGCATCATTTACTCATTGTAGTTAAAGCCAACATTTTATTATTAATAACGCTTATTATGCTGTGACGTATTCCGTTTTGCTGATAACTCTGTTAATGTTAACAGTCAAACTGTACAACGTCAACAAACATTGTATGATAATGACGGTAATTACTATTGAATTTCCAATGTGCCAGTGATTAAAATGATTGCCGTTGCGCAAGTAGCGTGTGCACCGCGTAGGAATGTCGGCGGTAGCGCGCTTTGGCTGCCTCGGCTCGCAACCACTAGCGCTCCCAAACAAAGGGTTTACTGCACTCGTTCGAGACGTCTAGATGCTCGGGCCACGGCCTTCAAGGTGAACCTTGTAGGCACTTGTCACTTTGCATATTCACTCAGTATTGCACGCAGAGTTGCTTTTCTCGCACAATTCATCAATTGCAATGTGCGAACGATAGAAATGCTAATTAGGATTTTCTTTGTATGAAAATATGAACTCTATCAACCTTTAATCAAAGTTAAAGAATTGAGGTAAGCTAGTGTGGCGGCCTCCAAAGTAAGAGCCGCAGCCGAAGTCGAATTCTTGCTTTCGCCGACAGGAACGCGAGAGCGGGCCGATCGGTCGCCGAGTCAGTCGAGAGCCCTATCGCGCCTTATCCAGGTCACTCACGTTGTATCCAGCAGCGTTACCACGCAGCGTTACCACGCAGCGGTGCGACTATCGATGAAGCTCATCGACACCTGTCACATAGTCTTGCCCGCGCGAGCATATTTTGGGCCTCCGCGGCAGTCGCCGTCCAAAGTGTGAGCCACGTAAGAGATACGATCAATTCTAGTTGACGGGCCCTCTCTCTTGGTGACTCGCTATTTACTTCCTAGAAGGCAAGTGTCATTCAATCATTCACATGTGCATACAGCCGCTCGGCTTGCCTTCATCTTAGCGCCTTCTGTGCTAAATATTGCGGAGGATACGTGTGTTGGCCATCTTGCAGGCGCGGCAAGTGTGGGGCGCGTTTCCGTTTGCGCTTTCCTTTTATAGGAGTGGAAGTTTGTATGGAACGAGTGATACTACAGAAAGCAGCTTCACTGTCGATCGCCTCGTAAAAAGGATAACCCTTGGAGTGGTCCTATACTTAATTGAGAAATTGAAATAAGTTTGTTTTGTAGTAAGTAAATAAAGAGATAAATGCCTTTTATTTATTCATTATAAAAATTTTATGCCTCGTAGACGGCTCATTAAATGTTTTGTCAGAAGAAATGGCACCGTGACATTACAATGAAAAAGTCGAGTCGGAGGTGGCCCTAGGCTCATTGGAACTCGGCTGCCGGGCTCTGGGAGCATAGCCAGCGGTGCGTCGCGATTGGGCTAGGAAGCAAACGGGCGCAGCGAACGCGAGCGGCCGACTCGTCTATTATTGTCCTTGTTTGTGACGTCACGCCATTGTTTCCTCCTGCGCTCCTAACTGACAGCGGTCTCGGATTGAAGTCGATACCGTTGTCCTTCGCGAGGCGAGCGCTACTTAGGAGCACGCAGCATGCACCAGAACGACCGCTTCACTTATAAGCGTCCATTTACTAGGCACAATGTCATACACATTCTAGCACTTGGTCAGGGCAAAAGCAAGACGGAACGCATTAGGTGTATACCTAATCTTTATTCGCTTTGATACAGTGTAGCGCGATGTCACCGTGAGACCTTTGCGTCGGCTTGTAGATCGCTGTTTATCGACGAAAGTTTATTGCACTGTCGGGCACATCCGCGCGACGTTGCCCAAAGTCGGCGCGCCCGCTGCAGTGCGTGATGCGTGATGCGCCGCACACTCACATTGCTTTGTTTACGCGGCAAAGCGAGACTGATGTCAGTCCGTTGGAGAGGAGCGGCGCGCGAGCACGCGCCACGCGCCGACTTCTCTGTGACGTGCGACATGTTCGAACCGAAGAGCGCAGTTGCGGTGGACGAGCTCGGTGAATATGCCCTTTCATTGTCTCTCGCATTCACGAAACAACGTTTTCGGCATGTGACTGCAAATTGATTGCTTCTCGCGTTCATCTGTTTATTATTTTTGAGGCTGCTATTTCATTCGTCCGTCATAAGCTCTCTTTGTTTTTCGAATAAAACTAATCAGACTCGTGACTGCGACGCAAAATATCCCCCAAAAGTACGGGAACGTTTGTTGTAATAGGAAAAGGCGTCCGGTGAGCGGCCTGCTTCTTCAACTAGGACGTTGCAGCGGACGCTACACCGCGTCGCTACTAGCTCGACCGATCGAGGTTTCTCGCGACTACGCGCTATCATGCGAAATTAAGGCACGTATTAAAATGTTGCGCGGACTGAACGTTTGCTCACGGGCTGGCTGACAAATTGCGACCGTAAACACTTAGCCGACGCCTGGCAGCAGTGAGTCGCTGGGCGTCGCGGGCCCACGAACCGGCTCGGGCCGCATTCCACGCCTCTACTACTTGTTTACTCGTTGCCAGTAGCGAATTAGCCATTACCCCGATGCCCTCGTTAAGAAGGATCCACAACAAACGGCCAATATCTGACTCTGTAGTTAGAAGCCGTCTGAGCCAGGGTGAGTCTACTTAACTCGGTGGAGGTGGAAACGTGCACACTAGTTGCACTCACTCGCCTGTGCCATGCGAGCTGACGCAAGAAAGGTACACGTTGTGGCGCGCGGTTTGTTCAAGTTGGTGGTGATCTCTTACCATAGAGGGGACCTGTTCCGTTGACCGCTACAGAAGCTTGTAAACACGACGTATAAAATGAAAGCCGGCTGCGTTTCTCGTTGCTCTTCCCGGATACGGGCGTGGGCTTCAGCTTTACGACTTCCATTCATGCAGCCACGCGAAACAAAGATCTCTGACTCTGAGGAATCGACGTAGAAGTATTGGCCACAATGCCAAAGAGTGACGCCCTCGCAGCGGCGCTGCGTGTTTTGATGTTATTCATAACACAACATGCCAAGTTTGGGCGTGTATTGCAAAAACGAGCTTCGATCATATTCACTAAATTCACCATCGAACATCGAGGCAGACTGCTAAGTTAAATCGCTTTCACCGCGATGTTTGTCGTTCCACAACAGCCTTTTTTGAGGCATTTTGTGCCGCGCACCACCACTCTGTGGAATCAGCTGCCAGCAGGGCAAATTTCCAAAGCAATACGATGCGGGGGGAACTTCAAGAAAAGAGCGTACATAGTAAAGATCGGCAACGCATCCACGGCTCTGCAAGTCTGGCTGAGCCTCCTGCTCATAAAAAAGCTGTTCCTCGCCAAACTAACGAGAACAGCTGTTCTACGTGTGTACGTAGTGGCTGCTACTACGTGCTCTGCAGGTTCGTGGTTTCTAAATATAGTGATCAACGAAACAAGCTTCTAATAATAGTCTTGTTTCAAATGTATTTCTAATCAAATGAATAGCGAAGAATGAATATTTGCGTTGAGGTCTCGCAGTCGAAATCCCGACTCATGTTTGCAACGTCCATTTTGTTAGACTTCTCAAATAGGTATTGAATGTAGATATTTAATTCTCCGGGGACTTGGCGCTGGAAAACAATGTGTCTAGAGAGTGCTGCCCTTTTCCGATAGCAAATAGAAACGACCACCAGCACCGACCGTGTCACATCCAACGATGCACTTGAAGAGCCCATTGAGAGTCGTCGAGTAAGAATAGAAGGATTAATGTCGCGAAATGTATACGCACACCTTTTACCGTGTAATGGATGATGCGAGTGCGGCGTGCGTTGTGGTCGATTGCTTCGCGGCTGCAAGAGCTTCCGAATGAAAATGAATTGGTTCGTTTCCAGAGTCGTGGGTGGAGCTGAACTCGGGCGGGCTGAGCGGTGCCGAGAACGAGTACATCCGGCTGCTGCGGGAGGCGCAGCGCGAGAGCCGCGACTCGTCCGTGCGCCACTCGCGGGCCTCCAGCATGAAGGGCAGGTACGCTCGAACACACCCGCTCCCTTCTTTCCACGGTATACTTGCGCACAGCCTCGCTCGGCAGAGCTTTTTGGTAACACAATTGAACCGATCAGTGTCAGCGGTATCGATTCGCTCGCGTCGAAACGGAGATGTCGAGGCCGAGCGGAGGCGGTGCGGCTGCAGCCGCGGCTGTGCCTCAAAGACTTCAGCTTTCTCACACATCCACTCACATTCTCTTGGCCTCTGTCCACATATGTATGTCACTGTATTCCATGACGCGCGCTTGTTGTTGCAGCCCCAAGTCGCCGCCCAACAGCCCCAATCTGGAGCCCTCCACCGAGGACGAGCTGAAAGGCGTGTACATCAACTGTTGGCGGGTGAGGCCGCTTGTTCGCTGCTGTCGCTGGATAGCGTTTTCCGTTTGCTAAGAGATAAGCGTTGCGTCAATACGTTTGTGTCAATTGCAGGACGACTCCAACGACTGGGTGTGGGAGTGGAGCAGCCGACCCGACCAGCTACCGCCCAAGTCAGTTCTTCATCTCTTATTGGCTTCTTTTTATTTATATCAAAAGTAGTGTCGGCTTGTCGAGTGCACGTGTGCCGTTCGTTGCAGGGACTGGCGATTCAAGCATCCGGTGAACGCGCGCGGCCCTCCCTCCGCCACCTCCTCCATTGAGGTGCTCGAGCAGCACCCCACCGCGCAGCAGGTCCGCTTCCGCACGCACCACTTGTTTCCAAATAGATGAGTATGACGGATGACCACTGACGCGCCCCTTCTCCCGTTCCCCGCAGAGCCACTGCCTGTCGGTGCGGCGCACCTGCCTCTTCAGCCGCGGAGCCATCGCCGCCGTCCTCGTCACCAACCTCGTGTCGCTGCTGCTCGGGGCCGGCATCGGGTGAGACCCCTTCCTCTCTCGCCTCTGCCCCCAGCCCGATGCACTATAATATAGATGAAAGCGACAACCGTTCGCAAAAATATGTCAAACGTCTGAATACCTGTTGCAGGGTGTGGCTGAGCAAAAGAGGCATGCTGCCGCCCAGAATCATCGTCCTCAACTAAACACACACAGAAAGACTGATGCCACGGACGCAGGTAACTTTTTGCCCAGTTTACGTAACTATGAGGAAGGTAATTCGGGCGACGTTTGTGATTCCTCTTACTCAGTTGATTCGGCTGACATAGAAATTGAATTGAACTCCGTTTCAGATTGCAAGGGCTAGTGGCTAAACCTGAAGATGGGAATAATTCACAATTTTGTATCTAGACGTAGATCTTTTGTATTGTTGTGTAAACTTTGGTGTAGATAGGTAATTGATGTTTGCCTGACTTATATTATTTCGCGTTTTGTTTTAGCGTCTTTATTTCGTTTAGATGAGAGAAAGAAGCTTTCAAGAGTTTTTGTTTCCATATAAAGCTTTCTCAATTCGCGCCAACGTTTACACGGTTACGATATATTCTAGAGTAGATTAAGTTTGTCGAAGTAAGTGACGCAGTCTAATTTTAAATAGATTGTATTGCATTTTTTTCTTATTTTTGTACGTCAAAGCGCAGGCGATAATCTTATTTTTGTAGACATTCATCGAGACGTATCTATAGTATGCCAAAAGATTTCCAGGCGACGTCTTCAAACAAGGGGTGGAGTCTTTTTCTATTAAAATTATTGAAATGTAGCGATTAATATTTCCTCTCGACTGTGATTTGTCCGTAACGAGGTTTTTGTACGGGACCCATTTAAAGTAATTATCATCCGTCAGAGTGCTCAACGGCTGCTCGTCCAAGTCAGGTGTCATTTTGACACTTGCCATAGGTTCGCTCAAATGTGCACCAAACGGAATAAATACGAGGCTGCTGCAAAGAGGCAGATCTTTGATGTTTGAAGAAACAATCGCTATCAGTGCTGTTTAACACGACCATCTCATTTGAATGTGAATCGGCTAACGGCAAGTCTCGAGCGCTTAGGGATAGAATCTGTATAATGACCGTAATTCGCTCTACTAACGTTACATTATATATTACAATAGTGACATTGTATTGTTTAACAAATATTAATTGATAATAAATTAGATTGCAGGTATATGATATGTTTTGTTTCGTAAAATATATAGGATGTAACTTATGTTAATTTATTATTTATGATTGTAAAATGAAAGAGCGGTCATTTGAAATTGTTTTCTGTCGATGGATATGTAAATATTTATCTTTGAGTTGGTCCACGATCATAATCATTAGGTGTAAGTGCTTTAAGTAATTCAATAAAACGCTTTGGAATATTAGTGAGAGTTTCATTTTGCTTTGTCGTCTCCCATTAATACATGAAAGTAAAACATAAATGCCAGTTTACTGTACAAAAATCATCAATGGAAAGAGAATATGGCCAGTGTTCGAAGGAAGCCTACAACCAAAATTGTGAGCAAATCATTCAATAAAGAATAACAAATCTTAACACGATATAAGTAAGTGAGGTGTATGAACATAACGCTACTCTATTTACTACAACTTCAAAGTGTATCTTTTCATAATAAACATTATTAGGGGAAAAATACATTTGGAGAAAATACTTAATTGTCAGAGGGTGCATTATGGACACAAAGAATGATGAAGTTTTGGACAGTTGATTAGTATGACGTGATCTATGCTTCCTTCGTTCAAAGCATGTCCGTACGGAGTGAACTCAGATCCTAAGTTTGATCAAAAAATTCTTACATTCACGCGTAGGTAACCTAATCTGAGATAGCCGAAGGTAGACGAGACTTTGTTAAATTAAAAAATCCACAACATTTCACAAATGAGTCTATAGGGTTTTCGAAGCCAGCTAAATTGTATTTTCTAAGATTTAATTAATTAAGATTAAAAATTCAATTTAAGAATTAAATTTAAAAAAATCGTTATATGCGTCTGTTACGTAGTTGTGGTAACAATGTCCCTGCCGTTAGCTTGTTGGGCCCTGAAGGACCATTGAGCAAAGGAAGAAGGTTCGTCCCCTGTGGTAACAACGCGGTTGTTGAGCTGGACCCAGACAGAATAAAAGCGACCCCAGAACTCGAATCGCGGTGTAGGATTGGTGAGGTGAGACTGGGCTTAGCTCGCCCCCATGACCCACCGGGTGAGACCTCCCAGATGCTTCGGGAGTGGTCCAGCGGGTCAACTAGCGTAGGAAGCTTTTGCTCCAGCCTTCAAAATGTGTCAAGCGATGTCAACTTGGCAAGTGAGGTCTTCATTTACAAACGTAAGCTCTGTGTTCAGATACCTTACCTGTACAATGGAAGGTAATTGTCACAATAGCCGTGACTGTTATTACTTATTGTTCTGTAGTTTTCATTTAGCTGATAGCTTTCCAAATTCCGTAATCATTCCAATTCCTCTGGCGGATTGAATTAATAGAAATAAATACGATCTAAACAATTGATAAATATTGGAAAAGTGATAGAAAAACACAAAACATGTCGACAGTCGTGTCTGACTGCTTCACAATCGGCAGTGTGGTGGCAACCAGAACGTGTTACAATGAACATATCGAAGGAGAAGTATTAGCGTTTGACCCACAAACTAAAATGTTAATCTTAAAATGTCCATCTTCGAGCGGTAATACAAAGCTCCACGATGTTAATGTTGTTAATTTATCGCTCGTCAGCGACGTTCAGATTAAAAAGGAAGTGACCGCAGCGCCTGACCTACCAAAGTCCCTGAATCTTCATAGGTTAAATACAAGAGTTAGAAACGCCATAGAAACTAAACGAAGGCTGGTAAGTTCTAATTTAGTTGAAACTCTTTCAAAATAACTATACACTACATTATAATGAAATTGAATATAAAATTTATTTTCAACGTATAGTGTTTAAGCCATCTTGTAATATTTGAATATGAAAAAATTTGGGGGTATTTATTGAATCTAGAAGTTTTATTATCATTATGATGTTTTTTTATATTATATATAATATTTTGAGTTTATGATCAAGAGATAATATATTTGTATAAAATGTGGCCTTTTATTTTTAATCTGACTTGAATGTTTTAATGTATTGATTGTTTTGCTACATATGATTGTAGGATGGTAATTTCTATATTATTTATTTAAAAATTTGTACAATTTCAGCAATAGTTTGCTCTGTGTAATTGCAGCCTTTTATCTATTTATTCACCCTCCATACAAATTTTAAAATAATTATTTAAATTAGTTTGTTATTAGAATTAATAAATTACTGTCCAAACTTCAGATATCTGCACTATCAGCATGTCTAGATCCAGAAGGGCAGCGCCTGTTCATGGCTATTGCAAGAGTGATTGAGGATGTGTCATGGTCAGGACAGAGTATCAGAGTCTACAATCAAGTCACTATTACACCACCATATAAAGTACAACATTTTTGAATTTAATTTATTTTTTAATTATTATAATATAATTTATTTTTATCATTGAAAGACTTGCAACAAGAGGATATTCATAATTAGTAGTGTAAATCAAATAATGAATATTTGTTGAATTTTATTCAATTCTGCTCCTTATTTATAATGAAAATTAAAATGGTTATTTTTTTATTGCTTTGTTATACAAAAAACAAGAATATAACGAGACAAATTTTTACAAAAATAGAAATTAAATCACTTGAACAATGTCCTTGGAACAAACCCACTTTCAATTGCACTATAAGATTGGTTTGGAATTATCAATTTATGAAGAGATGACTAGCAATTATCGCAGGTAAAAGTTGAATTAAATATAAAAATTTCATGCTTTTGTTTCAGGTAGAGAATGTGATTGGTGAGAATGATTCCAAATCGTACAACTATATAAGGAAATTCGTGGAGCGTCATTGGCGTGAACAGCAAGCACGCTCATTGGATACATTGCTTAATCAGTAACCCTACACCAGCATAACATCTCGAATTTTTAACAGTTTTATAACAATTTGATATACTGGAAAGGTTATTACTTCTTTGCGGTTAAGAAGCACATTGCTAGCAATTATTCCATGAAAACAATTATATAGTTGCTTGACTGAATCAAGTGTAATTTTTTAAAATTTATATTCAAATTTGCATTTCTGAGCTTTTATATAAATGTTTCTGCATAGGTATTCTGTTTGTTGTGTTAATAAAACAATCATTATTTTAAGTCTTCATCAGCCCATTCAAGTCCACTGCTGGACATAGGCCTCCCTCAAAGACGCCCACCCGCTGCGATCTTGAGCGA
>DWCF01005191.1:0-14750 GCA_018230265.1 Delias oraia
TTTGTCGCCCTTTTACAATGATTGTGGTGCTATAGAACGTTACTAAGACGTGTCATTCGGGAGATTCATATTAGTAGTCCACCCCAGCTCTCCAACACAGCCCCTTCGGACTGCCGGCGATCTCGGAGTCTCGAGGTGGTGTGTCCTGTATGTTGCAACTCTTGTACACACTGAAATGACATGAGCTGCTGTTTACGCACACATGGAAGAGCCATGCTGACGCACTAGTCGGGACGGTTTGTATGAAGTGATACCACGGACTCACAGAATACTGTGAAACTGTAGCTGTACTTGAAACGGTGCTTTTACTGTTTCACTGAGCGTGGATATGAGCGGCATAAAAGCCGGCAACACAACTGATGTCTGCTATACCATTAAAATGTACTTATAAAAAGTCCGCGACATCTCTCACTTTAATTTTTTTATCTTAATTTCACATGGAAAAACAACGTTTGGAGGTTTGGCTTTTTATGAAAAATAAATTATTTGAGATAATTCATTTTTTTTGACCTTCAAAAATTCATTGCTCTTTGTCATTGCCCTTCCACGTGCGTTTTAAATAAAAAAAAGCATTTATTTTTAACTCTTATCTGTCTTAAATAGTTTCGAAGTAATTTCATTTTTTTTATTACTTTTTAAACTAGCACGTTTTCATAAACGCGATCAAATCTGAAAAAATTAGCGAACCAAGTCAACGGAAAATCACTTTTTTTTAAATGTGATGTCCCGCTTATAAGCGGGACCCTTTTGTTTGACGACGATAAAGTTTTTATTCATGTTATAGCGTTAATGTTAATGTTATAGCGTTTTTTAAATTTAATTTGAGGCTCCCCTAGGTTTGTTTGGTCTTCAATGAGAACACCACCGCCCATGGACAACCGCGCCACACTTCGCGCCTTGTTTGTGTATACCAGCGGTATTAATTCATGGGCCTTCGATATCCTCACACACTCAGCGAATCACACTGCAAGTATTGTTTCACACTGAGCATTGTGTGATCCCGTAGTATCAAGCCAAGCCTGCCCAATTAAGGTGTTAGCATGGCAATACCTCTCGCTTTTGTGATACTTATAAAACCACTTAGATACAAGGCGTGTACTAGAATAAACCCAAAAATCCCTCTTGTCGGTTTTTGAGAGATAAATTAACCACCAAGAAGTTTCCTATTCCTACATTCTAATCAAATAGGTTTTCAGTAACACGATTGCATAAAACACTCATTCAAAAACATTTATTAATTTACAAGCGAATTTCTTTGTTCTAATTTGTTTTAGTGCCGACGACAAATTCATAAGAAAGGTACAAGTTAGTCTCTCCATATCAAACCTTGGACACGGCGTAATTCCGCCAAAACCAGAATACGTAAAGGTGCAACTACCATCACAATCATTAGGTTCTATACAGTGACTAGAATATTTCTATAATACATACAATATTTACAACAGACAGCGTTCAACTTAATTCTTTAATGATTGACATTTCTCAAGTCTTTAGTGTTTGAATCAATTTAGAATACAAATTCTTTTGTTATTTTTCCTAAAATATTTTATAATAACGACATTCAGTTAAAATTTAACCTATGTGGTCTTTGATGTATGTTTTTTTTGTAGTATAGCGGACAACGGAGCAGGTGAGTCTCTTATATGGTAAGAGAATACCGCCACCTATTTTCAACCGCGCCACAGTCCACGCATTGGTTGTGTTTGCCGGCTTTTTACGCCACTTAAGCGGTATTTTTACGGGCCTCCGATTTACTCACTTACTCAGCGAAACACAGTACAAATACCGTTTCACGTTGAGTATTCTGTGAGCCAGTGGTAACATTTCAGACGGCCCAATTAATGCTTCCGCATTTGTTTCATCATGGCTCTCCCACGGGTGTGACAGTATTAAGACATTCGCCTGGCTACTGTCAAGCCCTTCCAGTGACCGAATATTTTATAAATTAAATTATAATTTATAATTGTCTAGACCGGGATGAGAACCTGATACCTCTCGCTTCGTGGTAGACCTATTAAACCACTTAGCTTAGGTTAGTTAGGTTCTCAAAATAATATTAATTTTTCGTGTTTGTTGCCAAGCTCTCCCAAAACAACTCGACCGATTTTAATGATATTTATATTAAGTAAGATTTTTCAGCAATGGAAGACACATAAAAGCTTAAATTTTCATTCGTTTACAACCAACTCCTATTGTTTTTTTATTATATAATTGGCAATGGAGAAAATGGACCTCCACCGTAGTAAAATATTACCGTCGCCCATGGCCAACAGTGCCACTATCTGTGATTTAGTTTGATGCTGGCTTTCTACACAATACAGTCACAGTACAGGTATTGCGTTACGCTGGTATTCTATGAGCTCATGGTTCCACTTTGTACGAGCTCACAAAATGCTCAGCGTAAAACGATACTTGTCCTGTTTCGCTGAGTGAGTGAGGTTATCGCGGAATATGGCCCGGTTGACTTGTGACTGTTGACTTAAGTGTTCTCTTACAACATGCGAGACCCACCTGCTCCGTTGTCCACTATACCATAAAAACAAAAAAAAATTGTACGGGGCGCCTTAGAATATAATAGTTTATATGGAAAACCTAACAGATAATATGAGCTATTTACAAAGCGCTAAATGTTATCCAACTAGGACTGTCTTCGTCTGTCAATACAACAGACCGCTCTTTTCAAATTCTCAGCGAAGCTAGCCTTCATTTGGACCTCGTCACGCGCCTTTGTGGGAGCCATCTCTCCCGCACCGATCACTTCATCGTCGGATCACGTATCTGACTCCGGATATTTCTCAATCAAATCTAATTCGTCGTTATTCGTTTTAACAGCTGGCGCATCTTTGTGTCCACTTACTTTGGTTCTGGTTAACTGATTCTCAATGTTCACTAGGACATCAGCAATACACTTATGATTCTCCGGTGATGTTTCATCCGCTTCTGCTATAGTTTCGCCATTGTTATTCTGTTTGTCTTTCACCTGCTCCCTCTCTTTGCCTTCTAGGATCACTTTGTGCGTTGATTCTTCTATAACACTATCAGTTGGAGCTTCGTTGATGCAGGAATGTGTTAGGGTAAAGGGTAGTTTCACAGATACCTCACCGCCCATGCCACTCAGCGTTAGCTTAACTTTCACATAGTAGGATACGTATATTGCGAATACGTTACGGTCGTCGTTGGTATTCGAGTTACATAGAACGGTTGAAGCGAGACTGGCCCCAGTTTTTGAATATGAATCTTCTAGTGCGATCCAGTTTTTGGTTACGCCTGAAAATCAATATGCTTCAGAAATATTCTTATCAATAGTAGTTTATTGTTGTCGTTACATGACACTTGAAATGCTTAAATATTAGATTAGGAGACCCGGCAGACATGGTCCTACCCTGCCTACCGAGGCTAATTGAGAACCCCAAGCAATCCTTGGACCGCCAAACCAAATACACTAAACACAATCGATACACTAAAGAGCACATCTTTAAATTATTAGATATGCTTCATTTTTTCTTTAAAAACATGTTAATGCAGTATGTCAGCTACTTATATATTGAATTTCATGAAAACCTGCCCAGTACTTCTTGAGTTATAAATTTATTTAAGGATAGATATATGAATAAAAGATTTTTGACTTGCGATATAGCGAGCAATGGTGAAAGTTACTCTTTTGGAAATAAATATTTCAAAACACTTTGAATAATTGTTTATATGATAAATGTGCAATGGTACAAACTTATAAAACTCTCAATGAATTTGTATTTTTAATTGTATTTTTACACAAAAAACTGACGGAAATCTCTAGGAAACTTATCTGCTTCATCCAGGGCAGTGTTCCGCAAACTTTTTGTGTGCAAGGTACATCTAAAAGGTAAATTTTTAAAGGTACACCACATACAAAAAATCTACCTATGTAATTATTAATCAAAATTTATTATTATGTACGAAAGGCATGAAACAAAAACCCCTCACTCGTGCACTCGTGTGAAGATATACATGTGTGTTTATAAGAAAACTTGTTTTGTTATATGGTACACATTGCGGAACACTGCTCTAAGGGATCCCTTAGCTGTGGACACTTTTTGCCTTGGCTTTGGCTTTTTACACGCTTTGAAGGTACCTAAGTTTTTCAGTTTACTGAAGGTCAGGCTAACCATACCTCTATGTGGTAACAGGGTGTAGGAGTCTGTGTGTGTCTGATCGGGCAGTATCGGCGTACCATCACCTCGAATTAGCGCCACCACATTTTTGAACTTGCCATTCGAGAACATACACACGTCCACATGTTGGACCACTAATATCTGAAATCGATATATTTATTAGTAAGACAGGATTTTTTATCCTACAATTATACTACTTAGTATTCACATTTTTCACAAATTTGTCTTAAAATATATAATATCGCATCTACCTACATAAAGTTATCGATTTTTTTTATTACTGAATATTGGAGATTTTTGTTTTAACTGTTTTTGATTTTATAGACCTAAATTATAAGGTTATTTATAAATAAGAAAAAAATGAATATACATATTTATATGTGCATGTTGCACGTATGCGTTGTCTGCCTTTTAGAGATAGGTGCCCTCTTTTGTGTCGTTGGCCGTATATATATATGCTCAATCACAGCGAAGCATAGTCAAACTGGTATTCCTTTAGCCCGTGGTATCATTGCACGAGCCGGCCAAATGAATACATCAGCATATGCTTTAGCATATTAAGACAGTGGTCAGACACTCGCCCGTTCAAAAGCCCTTCGGTACCCATGGTGCAGTAGCTTGTAAGATCGTCCTCCCACGGGGCTTTACAATATATAAATTCTGTACCAATTATTATCATAATCTAGTGAAAAAAAATTTCCACTTCAAAACATAGGTTAACGATTTATTAATTTACTAAAGAATTAATGCTAACTGATCAATTATGAATGCTTCAATTTGATGCTTTTTTATAGCAAAGCGGACAACGGAGCAGGTGGGTCTCCTATACGGTAAGAGAACACCGCTGCCCATCACTAACCGTGTTACAGTCCTCACATTGGATATGTTGCCGGCTTTTTACGCCACTAAAGCGGAATTTTTAAGAGCCTCCCGTGCTATCACTTCGGATGAGCCGGCCCAAATAGTGCGTCACCCCATGTTCCATGGGTGTGACAGTATTAAGACACTCGCCCGGCCACTGTCAAGCCCTTCCAGAGACCGAATAAATTATAAATTACATTATAATTGCCCAGTCCGGGACTGAAACACGTTACCTCTCGCTTCATTGTACCATTTTAAAACCATTAAGCTACGAGGCTGTCAAGGTTTTAAGGTTTTATTTATTTTTTATAATGTAATTTTTTTATGGACAACATATTATTATAAAATGTTAACTTAATATAAACATTTACAATTAATTCGAACTTAGAAAATTGGTCTGCATGCAGAGAAATATTCTTGAAAAACATGTTAGCAATTATATACTTATTGTAACACGTAAAATAACATGTTTTATTGCAAATAAAGATATTATTATTAGAGGTTATACTACTGTATATTTTATGGTATGGCAACGGAGCAGATGGGTCTGATGGTAAGATAACACAGCCGCCCATGGACAACCGCCCCACACTCCACGCATTGGTTATATTTCTGGCTCAAATGGCACTTTTAAGGGTCTCCGATATCCTCACGCAATCAGCGAAACAAAGTAGAGGCATCGTTTCAAGCACATCTACCATTTCACGCTGAGTTAAAATATATGTAATAATGAAATGTTTGTCAATCAGTTATTGTATTATATAAGTTTCCCTTTGGAATTAATTATTTGAGCGCTGCGTGTAAGGACACTCGCGAGCGAGCGAATCTCGTTCGGCCGTGACCTATATTTTGAGGCCTTGTGGTTGATTGAAATGGCATTCAATATTTGAAAATTTACACTTTTAACTAGTTAGTAACAATTCAGTTGTTGAAGGAAATTATATAAGTAATAGATAATCGTAGCTGAATGATTTTTAAAGCCTTACATGAACGAGAGGTATCGGGTTCGAATCCCAAGTCCTCAGCGTCAAATAGGACTTGTATTGTGTTTCTCTGAGTGAGTGAAGTTATCGAAAACCCTTGAAATTATACCATTTCAGCGCCCATAATACAACCAAAGCGCAGATTGTGGCATAGTTGTCAATGGGCTGCGGTGAACATTAAAATTTATTCTGCGAAAGGGTCAGCTTTAGACAGTTTGCCGCCTAATATTATATTTCTATCTTCCTCTAGAGATATGAATTTATGATGCAGTCACTAGTGTTGCCCCAAATTACGCAAACCGAGGAAGACTTGAGCAAGATTAAGAGTAACTTTAGAAATTTATAAACGTAGTTGGTCTTTACAATGGCTATGCTAATTCAAGCTCAAAATGTTCATATTCTATTCTGTTAGATTTATAATTGATAATCGCGAAGATTCATTAGCGTACCCTGCCAAAACCTCATTGCGGGCTCGTGGGCTCATTGCCGTTAAAGTTCCTTCAAAATGCAAAACGCAGCAGCGTAGAGGTATTCGTGGCAGAGAATGCAGTTTGGTGAGCCTCCGTGTATGTTTCCAGTGTATTAATAAATTGATTATCTACATTACAACTAACTTTTATCCGGCGTATGGTTTTTGAAGAATGATTTGTGATGAAAACACTGACATTGATGGATTCGCCGTGACAGTATATCGCCTTGTCCAACCACGCCTCCATTTCCACCCTGAAAAAATTACATTTACTTAATACATAATCATCATCATCATCAGCCTTCAAAGACACCCATTATTCACTATTTCGATCTTGAGCGATCTAGATCCTTCAGTTGCCCGCGACCTTAACGAGATCGTCTTACCATCGCGTGGTGATATGTCCTACTCCGCGTTTCCCGGTACGCGGCTAGTAAATACGAATTCCACTTATTATATTATTCTACAATAATATTATAATAATTATTAATTTAAAATACCAATATGTCTTACATTTAGAGAGATTTCTCAATAAGGAAGTTGAATTTATTCATTCTTTGCTGAGTGGTAACTCCTAGCACATACATACTATATAACTTTACATTCTCTTTCTCTATGGATACCCCAGTCCCTGCTGGGTCGCAGCGCAGGTGCGTTGCCAGCTTTTTTGAAGGTCCCAAGTCGTATTGGTTTGAGAATATCTTTGCAGGCAGCTGATGCAAGAGATTGGCGGTGCGCGGTACAAAATGCTTCGAAAACGCTCAGTTAAGGAACAACAAAATCGAGGTGATACGGATGAAATGATGTAGGTAGGTATTAATCGAAACAGCTCCTCTAAGCATTCAGTCGCCTAGTATTATATAAAAAAGATTACCAATTAAATTGAAATTGTAATCTCGATTTAAACAGTTGCTTTCAATAGGAAAAGCATTTTAATTAAATCTTAGAGCGCTTTGGTTCAAGTAACCCGTCGATTGATTTGATTACGGAAACAGCTGAAGTTAAACAAACAACTGAAGCGATTCAAATAGGAATTAAGAAAACGCGAAACAGACACTTCTGTGTACCATTACGGCTTCTTAATTTAGGGATAATTGTCTAAAAGTTTGTTGAATTCTCAGTTCCAGTATTATATGATAGCAAATATTTTAAATATATGGGCAATGACATTAATAAACATTAGTTTTTTTATAGTAGGCTACTTTATTATTATTTTGAAAGCCTCATAGCTTAATGGTTTTAAAAGTGTACCATGAAGCGAGAGGTATCGGGTACGAATCCCGGTCCGGACAATAATAATTTAATTTATAATTTATTCGGTTTCTGGAAGGGCTTGAAAGCGGCTGCGCATTCTTGATATTCTCGCACCCGTGGGAGAGCCATGCTGCAGCATATGCTGACGCACTAATTGGGCCTGCTCGTCTGAAGTAATACCACGACTTTAATAAAATGAAAATAAAATTCTAGCTCTGCTGGTTGTTAATTTTGAGGGTTTGAGCAGATTTCGTAACAGGCATTTTTATCATTTATGCAAATCTGACATTTTGTAAATAACCTTTGATACATGATGACGTTTAATTAAATTTTAAATTTTGTTTACAGTCATTTTATGTAGGACTTTGAATTTTTTTGTAAAAGTGTTCACATTGCCCTCGAAGGGTCATGAACTCTATGAACCTTAGTGGTAATTTGTTGAGTCTTCTGAATGTGGTTTGAATCTTTTGAAATTTATATATACATCAAGATATTGTATTCAATAATTAGTAAATATAATTTAAAGTTCGACTAAATGGTGTTGAACTGTAAAATCATAGGAATTTTTGTTATACAAAATTTACAACTACGTTAAAGACATGAACATAAAAATTATATACACTGACCTGTAAAAATAAAAGAAGCAAAATTTAAATCCTTACTTCAGACTTCTTACATAACAAAACATTAATGATTATTCATGATAATTCAATATCTAATATAATCCGTCAAAGAGTTTGTTTTTTTTAGAAAAAATATAACATTCACTCTAAAGAGGTTTCAGTATATATGTTTTAACTACTTGGATCACTACATATGTTATATTGATATGATATTGTTATATTTTTTAAACACGAATAAGATTTATTCATTATAAAAAAATAATAAAATTGTTGTAGACCTGTAAACATTGTTAGATTAAACCTTAACCTCCTTGCTTATCTTTGCCTAAAATCTGCGTTCTATCCCCATCTCGCATCAATAAATGCACGTAAGCATGAGAGAAACGGCATGATTAATATTGTATTTTTCAGATAATCACGCTGCAATACTCAACCGTCTGTAAATAAAGCTCAATCTTACAACAAAGGCCTTCAGAAATTCATTGGAGCGTCACTGCGTACGTGAACCGGAAATAGGCAAATAAAAGGTCCAATTTTAAATCAATACAGATAAAAAATATGTATATATAAATCATAGACTACTGCGCTTTCAAATAGCGTAGACAATTTCCTTTTATTTACAGCTAACCACCGATAGGAAAGTCATACTGAAGCATTTGCTGAAGCACTAATACAACCTTATAGGATACCAGCGTGAAATGGTACTTGTACTGTGTTTCGCTAAGTGAGTGAGTGAAACACGGCCCTTGAAATTATACCGCTTAAGCGGCGTAAAAAGCAATACAGCAAGTGCGGACTATAGCGCGGGTGTCCATGGGCGGTGATCTCTTACCTTACCTTAATTGCTCCATATCCGCTTTAAGATAAAAAACTAGTTACGTATTGATCATACAATTTTGACGTATAAAGTTGCAGGCCTGGTGAGTAGTCTGTTTATAAATAATTCTGACATCTCGAAAGGCTAACGGAATGGAAAATACGGGGAGACTGGGGGGAGAATCACCGAATAGGTGCTTGAAAATTTGTGACTGAAAATTGAGTGCCATACTTAATGTGCACATACGACCTTTGCATCAGTTAGATATCTTCACGGCAAAGTTGGTCCGTGTAAACATATTTAAAAGGTGGGAACAATTGTATAGGAATGTTTATTGGAGTATCATGTGTCTTATTTTGGTTAATAAAAAAAATCACTCATTTATTCTCATTATTTATTCCTAAATTAATACACTAACAATTTTTTCAAGCATATCGAAATCTTAGTGAGAACTGGAGTCTGGAGTAGGCTCGAAAACTGTATGAAAATTTTTCCAGCCTCCACTTTCCCAACCACGGAAGACTAAGACTTGAGAAAAGTATATTTACGTTTCTCATGTCTTAGACTATTATTTGAATCGAATTGAAAGACGTTGTTATTTTCATTAAAAGTTTTCCTTTACGGAGAAAATGCTTATACTTTTATCATTATCTACGTTCAAGTTTAATGTTTTGAGAGCCTCGTAGCGTCAAGGTTTTAAAAGTGTACCATGCAGCGAGAGGTATCGGGTTCGAATCCTGGTCCGGAAAATAATTATTTAATTTATAATTAATTCTGTCTCTGTAAGGGCGTGACAGGGGCTGGGCGTGTGTCTTAATAGTGTCGCATCTGTGGAATAGCCATGCTAGAGTATATGTTAATGCACAAATTGGGCCGGCTCGTCGAAAGTGATACCGCGGGATCACAGAATACTCAGCGTGAAACGGTACTTGTACTGTGATTCGCAGAGTGTGTATATCGCAGGCCCTTAAAAGTGCTGATTAAACGGCGTATAAAGCGGCAACACAACTAATGCGCTGACTGTAGCGCGGTCGTTTTTACCGACATTTTTTTGTTAGTGACAACCTGTAACTGGCAAATATTTTTACATAGAATGTATTTCTCTGGGATTCGAACCCAATCTGTTTTTGGGAGTGATTTTGAAAGTTTTTCTTATACCGAATTAACGTACCAGGCGGGTATCTTGTGTTACCCCATAAGCGATAATATTACTTAGCGGGGATCCAGTATCTTCAATCACTTAGCGAAATAAAAGTACTGTTTCAGAATAGTATTTTATGACCACGTGGTATCAGACCGGACCTGTCGGCCTTGTAAGAGAATCAGCATGAGTAAGGAAATCTTAAGATACTCATCTGGCGACTGTCAAAGTCTAAGAAATTGTTTCCCAACCCTCAAAGTTGGAGCGGCCTTTCAAAATGAACAGTTTTAAATGTTTAGTACACGGTATGCATTTGCTGATAATATTAATTAATAATATATTTTTAAAATAAAATTAAACCAAAATTACGTATATCGTAGAAGGTAAACAAATATTTTATAATATAAATAAGGCTCTGATTAATTCGACTTTATTATTCAATAAACATCTTTCATGGCTTTATGGGTAAAAAAATCGCAGGCGAGCGAATTTTAACGATCTTCTCGTAAGGTTTTGTAAATTATTAAGTATCCTTAAGATTTACGCACCACCCCACCACTGTAGAATCGCCTTCCTAAACATGTGGAACCTGCAAAAAAAGCGCGTACCTTTCCCATAAAGGCCGGCAACGCATCCGCGGCATTTCAAGGGCTATTGGGGTCCATGGGCGTAAAACCGATTTTCGTAGTGAGTCGATCGATCACGACTTTCTTTTATGTACACATTTTCAGGAAGGTGTATTAAATATTAAGCCTGACATTAACATACGAGTAATATAATACTGGAATATATTTCCAAGTGTCTTTAAATTAGAATTGAATTATACAATCACCTGCCATCCGAAAGCAGGAAGGGCTTCTCAACAGCAACGCGAGGAGGTGTAGCTTCAACATCTGGAAATACACTGGCATTAGCTTTATGCTTAAGAGAATTTGTAATGGACGTGTCTGAATTAATTTTATATGTGTACAAGTCACAACAAGATACACCCGTAAATAAAAGTTCATACGAACGATTGTTTATATAAATTTTTATGGTATAGCGGACAACGGAGCAGGTAGGTGTTCTATATGGTAAGAGAACACCACCACCCATGGTCAACCCAACCACATTCCGCGCATGGGTTATGTTGCCGGCTGATTTACGCCGTTTTAAGGGACTTAGATATCCGCATTCACTCAGTAAAACACAGTAAAGGAGTACAAGAATCGTTTCAAGCTGAGTATTCTGTGAGCCCGTGGTATCATTCCGGACGAGATCTCCCATGGGTGCGATAGATATATTAATTTTTATTAGTAGTTTATGTATATGTTTGTTTCGGATAACTTTTTTTAACTACGCGCGTAAATCTATCACTTAAAATAAAGAAATATAACAAATAATACAAAAAATAATTTTTTTTTTGGAAATTTGAAGAACTTACCATTTTCCTTAGTTTTGGGTCGATTTCTCTGCTCACTTTGAAGTTTGGTTTTACCTTTGAGTCTGTAAAATAGATTACATTATATAGTTTAAAATCGTCTCAAACTACTACCTTATGAGACAAAAAATCGTTGGTGACATATATGTTTTAAGTTACTCCCATAGTACGAAACCGGAAGGAGAAAATTTCATTTCCCGTTCGCTACGTCAGCTACGTGCTACGAATATAACCTACAAATTGCATCAGCCTGTATAAGATTTTAACAAAATGTGTTTGTATAAAAAGGCATTTTGTTTATAGTAACAAATCATTTACCGTGTCTCTATGTGTGGGTAATCTTTGCTGACTTACAGTTTTGATTTATTTCATAAGTGGCATGTCCAAAGTGAAACAAAGATTTTTAACTGTAATTTCTAATTATAATATATATAAAAATAATTATAATAATTAAGTCTTAAAAAAATTTAATAATAAAATTATAATTTATGTATATAATACCAACCTACCTGGTACTTGTAAAAAATGAATTTAATGGATATTATAATATTTGGATCGAACAACAAAAAATAACTTTACGTTTGCCAATGGAAGAATTTTCAAATGTGTCTTGTAATATAAGTTTTTCTTTACCAACCCACGAAAATATACATTTACTTGCTACATAATTTACATTAATAATATATTAAAAAATATATAATAAATGTAAATTATAACGTAAGAAAATTACATATTTCTGTGAATGGGAATGATAATAAAAAATATATATAAAATATATGCATTAACTATATAATCTATGGAAAGAAGGATTAATATTTGTTATGTTATAGCGGACAACGGAGCAGGTGGGTCCTCCTACATGGTAACAGAACACCACCACAAATGGACAATCGCGCCACAATTTGAGCTTCGGTTGTGTTACCGGTTTTTTACGCTGCCTATGCGATATATAAAATTTCAAAGGCTTCCAAAACCCTCATTCACTTAGCGAAACACAGTACCTACAAGAGTACAAGTACTGTCAATGCTTAGCATTCCGTGAGAAAATAAAGTTTAATCGCATTATATAACGTGTATTACCTACTTTAAGTAAAAGTTTTTCCTTCAATGAAAATGACTTTTCTATAAAATTTCAACAAAGATTTATTAAAATCGCTTAAGACCATTGAACAGAAATTGAATGCTCCAGAGGTCTAAACAAGCGTTTATTTCATTCAAATGCCCAATTACCAAAGACCACACAAAACCCACTCAATATACCCAACCAAAGACTATTCAAATTCGGTCATAAACTTCATACAGCACAAAGATCCATAAATTGAAAAGTTTCGGAAGTCGGCTAATAGGAAAATGTTCAATTATCGCAAGTTTACCGGAATGAGAGCCTCGTAGCTTAATGGTTTTAACAGTGTACCGTGAAGCGCGAGTTATCTAGTTCGAATCCTGGTCCGGACAATTATAATTTAATTTATAGTTAATTCGGTGTCTGGAAGGGCTTGACAGTGGCCGGGCGAGTATCTCAATACTAACAAACCCGTAGGAGAGCCATTTTGAAGCATACATGTCAGGGTGAAAGGCCTCCGATATCCTCAATCACTCAGCAAAACAAAGTATAAGTATCGTTTAAAATACAACTACCATTTCATGTTGAGTATTCTGTGAGCAGGTGGTATCACTTCGGACAATCCGGCGCCGTAAGTGAGTCATAATGTGTTATAGTTTCATATATATTTTTTTATAACATACAACCTCAAGAATGAATAAACTATTGATGAGTCATCTATAAATGTCAAAATGTCAACGCTTTGATTGATTCTGTTTGAAGTATTTTTGGGTGACGTGTCTTTGGTTATACATCTCAATTTGTCACTTGATTTTGACATATTCCACTTGTTAGGTGAATTCAGCACATTTCCGCAAAATTATCTCTTCAATAAAAACCTAATTGCATCTGTAAATTATATTGTATTTTCTGTGTTTGTTTTTGGTTTAAATGTTGGTTTATGGTTCCAATTAATATCGCCATTTGAACGATTATTATTTATATAAAAGTTATCATCGAACACATAATTCTTTGGAAGGGCTTGACAATGGCCGGGAGAGTCAGTCTTAATACTGTTGCACCCATGGGAGAGCGTCAACACACCGGCAACCATTCAAATACTAAATAAACTATAGATTTCATTCAAACCGAGCGAATTTCGAATTAGATATATCTACAGAATATTAATTTCAGACAACCACTTCTGATAATAATATTACTAATACTAATCTGCTAATATATAATTAATAGGCGAACGCAATGTTGCGCAAATATATGGCAAGGCCTTCGCTTGTCAAAACCAAAAGCAGTGTTATTGAGAAACATTGAATTACGTAAGCCTTTATTATTATTTATGCTTCACAAAAGTTAAGCAGCCATTTAACTATTTGGAAAACCCTTGTATTACTAATAAAAATTACTATTTTACCCGTAGGAAAGCCGTGCTGAAGCATATGCGGCTCGTCCGAAGTGATTCCACGGGCTCACAGAATACTCAGCGTGAAATGTTAGTTGTGCTTCTAGTGATTTTCCCGAAGTGAGTAAGAATATCGAAGGCTCTTAAATATACCGCTTAAGTGATGTAAAAAGATGGCAACACAACCAATACGCGGACTTTAGCGCGGATGTCCATTGGCGGCGGTGTTCTCTTACCATATAGAAGACTGGTCTGCTCCGTTGTCTGCTTTAACATAAAAAGTATAGTACACAATAAGTCTAACACAAACACACCCACTGACATCTCAGCGACATAAAAAATACAATATTAGGCAAGAGAAGCCTAAGTCAACTAAAAATTAAAGCCATTTTGTAATATACTAAGACCAATTTGGTTTTATGAGGAGTAAAGGGAATGCGTTCCGCTAGTGGTACCATTTCATACCTTAAAACATTCTGGTGAGCCAGCGCGCTGAGCGAGTGTTGCGTCGAATGCGGTGGCAGAATAGCTGGCTGTGGTCGGCCGGAGCCTTGAAGCACGCGGATGCCCAT
>DWCF01005192.1:0-14745 GCA_018230265.1 Delias oraia
TGTTAATGTCGTTCGAATGGTTCGTGCGATATTTGTAAATCGAAATGATCAATTGGATTTATGTATTAAGAATTCACTATTGGCGTTTATCGTTTCTATTGTAAGGTTATCAGAAATGACTCCGATGCTTGAAATGAATTATGTTAACATATTATTATGTCTCAGTATAATATTGTACATTAAACAGAGATTGATCGGTCCGTTATTATTTTAGACAACTTAATTTTTTTCTCTCTATGCGTTTAACGATAAAATATAAATGGTTACGAAATACGTTAAACTGATTCGCATAATATTATACTATCATATTACATGAATTACATAATGCTTTAGAAGCCACTTGTGTTGATAACTATCGTATGAAACTTAATATCTATCAAGTGCTGTATGCGATTAGCATCTCGATATGCTACCGAAAATGGTATGAATAAGATTTAGAGCGAACACAGCTACACCGACTCACATAAACTTAGCTAAATTAGTGTTATTTAAAAGTTATCGCTAAAGAGCGACAGAATGTTCACGACATAGCAAAGCAAATTGTCTATAAGTGTAAAGAACAGTTTCTTAATTCCCGTTTAATAATCTCAGCCGTAATGACGACATAATTTCATAAAGGTAAATTAATTACAGGCAGTGGGAAGAAAGTAAAATATTGGAAGGTTCCGAAATTTTTGAGGAAACACTCTGATACTCCGTTACACGAGATGAAGAAACAGAATCTTAGCGCGAAAACCATACATTTAGTTGAGACAGGTGACGCTCAACAAACAAACAATGGCTACCACAAAGTGCCGATTGTTATAGAATCTCATGAAAAATCTAGACCTGTACAGGGTAATAGTAAAATAAACAATCACCGCACCCAGGAGATATTTGAAAATGAAGTAATCGATATACGATCGTATTTGAGCCAGTCTAGAAGTAATATGTCGCCATTTGCGAGAAGTAGCAGCTACAGATCGCAATATGGGAGACCAAATTTAGAGGTATACAAACTGTGTATTCTATAAAATAAAATTTTTAATTATAGAAACAACACAAGAATTAAGGTGTAGGTACCTAGTTAGGTAAAATTTTCTTGTGTATATTTCTTGTGAAGTTCTCTTAGTTTTTGATAAAATAAACTATTGTCATTGAATGTTAACACTCATATTAATGTTACTCAATTTTTTCGTAGTTTATTTTTAATCGTTAAGAGTTAGTAAACACTAAATCGATGTTTTTTTTTATTACAATTTTTTTATTAACGCCGTATTTCTTTAATGGAAAATGTTAATAATTTCAGCCAGTGCCTGTAAGTCGAGCCCGTAGTTCGACATTAGCAACTCAGGGTGAACTGCTCAGGCCGAAAGAGAGAAAGTTGAACTTGCCGATACCCAACCAAACTGTGAGACTGCCCGATGATATTTTGAGCCTCTGTCCTTCGGTGAACAGCCGGAAGGACTCCGGCATTAGGAGTACCAGTAGGCGATCTAGTATCCAACAACAGGTAATTTACTAACACATACTTACGAAAATTGAAGAATATACGTAATTTTAGACATTTAAATCCGAAATATAGTTAAAATAGGTATAAAATACAAATGTACCTTCGTTCGATACTTAATTATATTTTTTAGTATAAAGCAATGTAAGAATTTTTACGAATGTCGCGATGATGCTTCAAGATGTATAAAAATAACAAAATTTACGCAACATACATATATTATTATGTAGTATATACATATTATTAGTCTAAGCATAAAAGTATAAATAACTCTAAATGTAAACCTAGACGTAGGAAGTGTATTGATATTTACTCTCCAAATTAACAATTATATAACTTACATATAACGGAGGTTCGTTCCTATCTTATCGTACAAGTGAAGGATTAAAATTTATTAATTTCAACGGATTATCTCTGTTTGATTGATGCAACTTTCAATTTATTTCAGAGATAGAATAGTAACGTCGAAAACGGTTATATTGTCTATAACTCCACCAGCATAGCATAATGCATATTTATGTCGGTGCCAGATAAAAATGTTGTATTATAAATGTTTACGTTATCCGTGAACTTGTTTTCGTTTAAATTTAGATGTCTAATCATTTTGATATCTTGGAATCAGATTCTTAAATGCGTCTAGTAAGCTGTATTATAATTTTTTTGAATCATAAATATTTCTTAAATTTTAAATTACGATTTTTGCCCTGAAAATGAATGAGATAATAATGTATCTATTAATTTTTAGATTACTTAAATAAAGTCTTAAGTCGTGAATTTTTCGTTTTGAATTTAATCAGCAAATTGATTTCAGATCTTCGTGCTTAATCATGTTTCTTTGCAAACATCCCAAGTGGATATAATGCAGCAGAGGGTCTCCGGGTATTACACTTCGAGTCAGTCCTCACTGGACATCCCGCCCCGGGTGAAATTGCCACCACCACTAAACGACGAACAAGTCCAATCGCTGCAGAAGTTAAGAAAACAATCCGATCTACAGCTGATCCGATGCGTCCAAGACAACGCTAGGTCCGGGATTAATTACTTCGTCCAGCCTCCGCTCAATCGGCTCACGCTTTTCTTCAAAACGCCAGACATGGAGGCACATTACCGGGACAAAGCGCACCGGAGTGATGACTGTGAAGATTTCCCACCGACACTGACCACCTCGCGATTCAACACAGCTCTTGATATATTAGTATCGTTAATTATATTTTTAATCGTCGCGACCTCTATTCTTGTTGTGTACAAAGAATGGCGCTTTTCCATGGGTTGGTTCATTGCATTCGTGTTTGTAGAAGTTGTTGCCATGTCGTTATGTGTGTATAGACATTATTTAAAGTGGCGCTCGAAATCTGACAGCGAAGACGTAACGCAAGCCCTGCGGCGCTCCGTCAAAATATTTAGAAAGCTATCAAATTGGTATCCGTGGCACTTGTCCGGCAGTATATTAATAAGTCTGCCGATATTAGCGGTCTTATTGAACTTCTCTTGCCAAAACACCACCTTAACGATTTTGATGGGTAAACAATCGTTTTATATATACCTTTTGAACGTGTGTATCGTGCACTTTTGTAATTTCACACAGATGAATTGGCTTGTGAAAAACGCTCTGGTGACTATGTACGCCGGCTTGTTTCTCTTTCTGGCGCTGCTGGGTTGCAGTGAGGTTAATACTCGGTTTTTAGAATCGATTGATATTATGACGTCAGGTGTGAACTTTGCTCAAAATAGTACAAATATCACAGATTTTATCTTAGAAGACTTTATCGAGAAAAATCATACAAACTTATTGGATACTGTACAACATAAAATGCATTTAAAAGAGCTGTATTTGGACATCGCTTTGTTGTTAATTTTAGTTTGGTTTTTAAACCGAGAATTTGAGATAAGCTATCGTCTTAGTTTTTATAGTAACGTGGTTGCGAATCGCGATAAACAAAAAGTTCAAACTATGAGGAACCAAGCGGATTGGCTTTTGCATAATATAATACCGCGGCACGTTGCCGACCAATTGAAGAATACTGCCAAGTATTCAGAAAATCATAAGGACGTGGGCATCATATTCGCTAGTATTGTTAATTTTAATGAAATGTATGACGAGTCCTATCTGAAGGGAAAGGAGTATTTGCGCGTTCTCAATGAACTCATTGCCGACTTTGATGAGCTTTTAGAAAGACCGGAGTTTCAACACGTTGAGAAAATTAAGACTATAGGCAGTACGTTCATGGCAGCTAGCGGGCTCAATCCGGATTTGAGGCATTCATTGCGCGGCCCGCACGACCATCTGCACCAGCTAATGGACTTCGCTCTCGAGATGCAGAAGGTTGTAGATAATTTTAATCAGGACTTGCTAGAATTTGACTTTATACTTCGGATCGGTTTCAATTTTGGCGATGTTACGGCGGGTGTAATTGGCACATCGAAGTTGTACTATGATATTTGGGGTGATGCCGTGAATATTGCATCGCGAATGGATTCCACTGGTGTCGTAAAGAGAATCCAGGTTGGAGAGGCGTGTGTATCAGCTCTCTCCTCTAGATATGACTTTGAACCTAGGGGTAGTGTATATGTCAAGGGCAAAGACAATATGAACGTCTACCTTGTCATCGGCAAGAAAGATACATAGGCTAGGAGAATTAGATTTAAGAAAAGTAGAATCTGTGATTTAACTATTTATCGTTTAACATAATTTTATTATACAAAAACTACAAAGTAATTGGTGTATGTAGATATTTTAAAAGATTGATGAATTATTTATTGTATGAATGGAGTATTTTCATATTCAAAGTGTATTGAATATAGGAAAATGTTTATTTACTATCGCTATGTGGACAAAATTTGACATTCATTAAAAAACCTATTTATAATATGTCAAACTGTCTAGTTATGGGTCAAATTGAATATATACGGTATTATAATAACGTAACTGGTTTTGTGATTCCAGTTTTCTAGTCTGCGTTACATTGTCTAAATAAAATACGCGTCAAATGAATTAATTTAATATGATTAGGAAGAAAAGTTTATATGAAAAGTAGCGCCCTCATACCTTTTACGAAAAGTGTGCTCGAATGAAACGTAAGATTATTTCCTGGGGTTTTTTGCAATAGGTTACCTGAAATATAACAACCTAAGTATTTTTTATAATATGATTAACAACTTGCACGATATTAAATATATATAGCGACTGATCTGTGTAGAAGTTTAAGGTATAATAAAAATTTGATCCAATTAAAATGTTATATATCTCCTTAAAGCCGAATTCGTCGGTGTTCTTAAGGTAAAAGCTATATTTTAAACTTTGGAATGAATTAACATTGAAATAATTGTGTACTTGCCACATAAAAACTAGGTAATTTTATAAGAGATACGTTTTGTTATTTCAACAGTAATTGCCGTCTTCAATAATATTTAAAATACGCTTTTCATGTTCGAGTTCGAGTTTAAGTTGGGCGTCACAAATTATGTAACGCTTAGTCACTTTATCGTAAACTCCTTATAAAATCGGTACGTATAGTAAAATTGTGATACTTTTATAAAGTTTTATTGTTTCATGAAGTGAGGATTGTTTTTCTTTGCAATATCTGTTTATCTATCTTAAATAGTTGTATATAAATTTTTACACAAACTAGTGTTGCCCAAATTCAGACGCAAGATGCAAGAGTCTTGCATTTGAGCAACATTAACGCAAACCTGAGGCTTTTAAATTAACAAACTGAAGCTAGTTAATTAACTTGGAATCAAGGAATACACCATGTAGACGAGCAAGTTGACGATTTCACGTCTTCATTATTAATTATTGTTATATTTATTTTTAATACGATTTGTTTATCTAAAATACATATGTAAAAAAGTATACGCAATTAAAAATAAAAAAAAAACTAATATATTCTCTTGCCAAACTTGAAAATTGTTACTTTTGTATATTCTAATCATGATCCATCATACCACTATATGTTTAATACATATGAACATTTAAATATGCATGCTGTAATTAATAGCTATGTATATATTTATCCCACATATAGAAATTAGTGTTAGGACTAAAAGTTTTTTGAAATGGCTCTTCAAACGGTTGGTATTGTAATCATAGATTTAAAGAGAGCGTAATTTGATATTTTAACCGCAAATAAATTTTACATAGCTTTGTATTTATGAGAATATATTCGTCAAAATGTAGAGTAGATAGAGTAGTATAGTAATCATTCGATATAAAAACCTCTGTCCTTAAGTAAAAAAAATATATAATGCGTAATATAATAGTCCTATATATTGCCTTTGTCAATGTAGATCTTCAAACTTATGATAAAGCCTTAAATTACATTCCACTTATATTTCAAATGCCTTGGTAGTGTCTATTTACTATGTAATAGGTGTATCGATGAAATTTCTAGCAGCGAATTTTTCATGTAGAATGAAGGCGACGCCATGTTGGACCAAATCTGATAAGCCTTAGGCACTCTCAGCCTCCAGATGACATATTTTGATTTTTCGTTGACAGTGCAAAATATTTTTTTTAATATATTTAAAAGTATAATTTTTGTATTGTACATTAATTGGTTTATTGTTCAAATTCGTGTTTATTATATATATATATGATATCCTACGATCAAAATGTGTTATTTGTACTATTTACAAGATACCTTTTTTACGTACAAGTAAAATGTAACTATACTATACTAAGACCAATACCTATATGTTTTCCTTACCTATAACTACTTTGTATTTTTTCAATCTCTACAGCGAATACAGTAATTATGTGTGATTATTGGTGATTTAATTAATTAATTAAATTTATTTTATTTCATAATGTCATGTCTAACCATTATAATATTTTTTCACTCATTCTTTTTCATACATCACATCAATATAGTTAAATAATTTACAAAGAGTAAAGTAACAAAAAATGCATAATGCGGAATACACAGAAAAATGTGATCGTGAAATTCTGGTACCGAGAATAGGACACTTAATATACATATATGTATCTGATGTTTTTTATAAGTACGTGGGCTACTAGTCTTCTGTGCTATTTAATTCCACAAATTCGAAACGCTTCTCCGTTAGATACCTGAAAGTTAGCCTTCTAAACTCGATTAATAGGGTTGTCGCTCCATGCAAAGTCATCGTCTGTGAAGGCGTATATCATCCAATAGAAAAGGTTAAGCAAAGCGAAAGAGGCGGGAAAGAGTACTCGAGCGGCCTTGTCAATGTGAGATACGCTGTTAATGTGACCACGGTTGCCTGTGAAAATAATAAAAGCATAAAACATAACATATTAGCTGAATACATATACAAAATTTATTGGTTGGTTCTTTTGACGCTTGCCAGATGTAGGCTACAAAACATTTATTTAGTTTTTTATGGTATAACGGGCAACGGAGAAGGCGGGTCGTCTATATAGTAAGAGATCACCGCCACCTATGGACAACTGCGTCACAATCCGCGCTTTGATTGTATTACTGGCTTTTTACGCCGCTTTAATTGTATAATTTCAACAGCCTCAGATATTCTCACTTGGTGAAAATAAGTCTCGTAGCGTAATGGTTTTAAAAGTGTATCATGAAGCGAGAGGTGTACGTTTCGAATCCCGGTAAGGACGATTATAATTTATTCGGTCTCTGAAGGGTTTGACAGTGGCCGGGCGAGTGTCATAATACTGTCGCACCTGTGGGAGAGTCAATGCGTGAAAACACAAACAATGCGCGGACTTGCGCGGTTGTTCATGGGCGGCGGTGTTTTTCGGCGGTTTCTTACCATATAGAGGACCCACCTGCTCCGTTGTCCGCTATAGAATAAAAAAACTCAGTCAAAATACTGCAAGTATTTGTAGGTATAATATAAATATTTGGCCGCGATTTGCGTCTAATTTTACTATATTTCACTATATAAATAGTAACTGACCAGCTTCTCTCTGCCTCTGTCGTCTATACTGGTCATCACCAGCTAGACAGTACATGAGCTGTCTCCATCGAGGAACTCTGTTCTCTGTTTGAGTTGTCCTTTCCATAGTAAGCCGTACTGACGGCTGTTCCTCATGAGCCTGAGGTAAGTCACTGTCTGCAGAGTTGCTTTGAGCTGGGAATGAAGAGCTCTAAAATGAAAAATGAAATAAGACATAAATCAGACGTATATTATTTACAATAAATGTATATGTACAGCTAGTTTAATCATGTTTCTTATTATTTTTAGTTATTTTAATGGATGGCGGCAATGCGCCTACTTACTTTCGGTGTCTTACTTTTGTGTGAGATACAAATAATATAGCCTAATGCGAAATAAACCAGAAAAAAGCACACAATATGGTCCCACCATAATAAAATTCTCAGTCATTTATATTCTATAATTTTTACACAAGCGATAGTACTGATCTAGTGAGCAGGTCTCCTATAGAAAGAGAACACCGCTGCCTATGAACCACCGCACCATAGTCTGCGTATTGATTGTGTTGCCGGCTTTTTACGCCGCTTAAACGGCATTTTCAAGGGCCTCCGATATCCTCACTCACTCTGCTGAACACAGTACAAGTGACGTTTCAAGCTGAGTTTTCTGTGAGCCCGTGGTATCATTTCAGACGGGCTGGCTTAATTAGTATATCAGCATATACTTCAGCATGGCTCTCCCACGCGTGCGACAGTGTTAAGACACTCGCTTGGCATTGTCAAGGCTTTCCAAAGACCTAACAAATTATAAATTAAATTATAACTGTCCGGATCAAGATTCGAACCCGATCTCTCTCGCTTTTAAAAACATTAAGCTTCGAGGATTTTAAAATCTAAAATATAGATTAAAACATCATACACAGTTATTTGTAGATCTAGCAGAGCTTCTTCTTCGGGCAGCAAGCTGTCGAGCTGCATATGCATCACCTCCAACTTCCTCAATCAATTCCTCCCATTCAGAATCATCAGTGACTATTTCGCCAGATCCCACCTGAAGTAGCACGATCTCAATTGACAATATTAATCTAAATTATTACAATTAAATGCAAAAGTTTAATATCTTTTTAAAATAATTACCAGTATGATAATTTTAACGATATGATATACCTATATTAGAATAACTTCATTAGTATCTACACATTTCGCTATTATTCGTACCTAATATTATATTAAACGGAAATATTTCTAACAAAATAAATTACTTGTCTCCTTAAGACTATTGTCTATTAAGTAAAAAGCAGAGCTAATACAGAAAAAAGAAATTTGGTTGACGTTGTTCAAAGAATAGAGCAGGGCTTCCCAAATTGTGCGTCGTGACACCCTGCGGCGTCTACTGTTTTTATTTCCAGTACAGTAGGTAGTTTTGATTAAGGCGGTGTGGGCGTCGCAAAAAAAAAAAACAATTCAATCAGACGTCTGATATTTAAGATTTCATTTACCTAAATTTATTTATAACATAGAAAACAATTCAGAATAAAGCCTTTTTTTATTCTACAACGGATAACTGAGCAGGTGGGTCTCAGGTAAGAAAAACCGTCGCCTCCTACGCCGACACTTTTAAGGGCCTTCGATATCCTCACTCACTCCAACACAGTAGAAGTACCGTTTCATGCTGAGTATTCTGTGAGCACTTTGGACGAGCCAGCCCAAATGGTGCGTCCGCATATGCTTCAGCGTGGTTCTCCCACTGATGTAAAGGCGTTGTATGTTATATCTATTTAATGGAACTGTAGGATAAATAGGGCTGTATGAATGAAAGCGAGTATCAATTAATTACCTTAGTGAAATAATGTACTCCCGCAAATTCCAGCAAGGTTGCGATACAATAAAAGAAGCTCATCAACAAAAACCAATCGAGGGCAGTTGCGTAACGGACTTTTGGTAAATCGGTCCTTGAGTCTAGGCTTATAGTGGACAGAGTCAGCACTGTCGTAATGCCTAGGCCAACACGATCCGACGTAGCCTAGAAATTAGACAGGTTTGTTCTTTAGTTATCTGCTTCAAGAATACTATAGCCAAATGAATAAATGTATAACTAAGCATTTCGTGGAGATCAATTATATCATTGAGTTAATTGCAATAATAAGTTACGTGTTATTTATTTTTTATGGTTTAGCGGACAAGGGTGCAGGTGGGTCTCCTATATGGTCCATGGTAAATGGACAATTGCGGCATAGTCCGCACTTTAGTTTTGTTGCTGGTTTTTATGCCGTATTTTTTTTACTCACTCAGCGAAACAGTAGAAGTATTCTGTAAGCCGTTGGTGTCACTTCGGACGAGCCAGCCCAATTAATGAAAAAGGAAAGAGCGTACACATTACTTAAAGGCTGACAAAGCACCCGCGGCTCTGCATGGGCTGGGGGCGTCCAAGGGCGGAGGACCGCTTGCCTTAGGTGAGCCTCCTGCTCGTTTGTCACCGATTGTATATATAAAAAAAAAATCTCACCTCTCGATGTATCCAAAACGACACCCAAGAGAGAACAACAATCAGTATGCAGGGAACGTACACTTGAATGAGAAAGTATCCCGTGTGCCGCTGAAGATTAAATGACACTTGTAGCACCGAAAATTCACCTGCACATAACATATTGAAATATTTTATTACTCAGGTAATATGTAAATTTTAGATATTAAAACCGTTGACATTA
This sequence comes from Delias oraia, assembly GCA_018230265.1. Taxonomy (NCBI): domain Eukaryota; kingdom Metazoa; phylum Arthropoda; class Insecta; order Lepidoptera; family Pieridae; genus Delias; species Delias oraia. The sequence continues at coordinate 10,077 of DWCF01005192.1, forward strand.
TTTCACAAAAATGGTTTATCTATGGCTTCTTTTTGTGTGGCCTCTTAAATCTCGATGGAATAGGCTTTGTTCAGAAATAAAATATACTTCTGTGAGTCTAAAAGCCAAAGTTCAAAAATATTGAGGTTATTTATTGTTCTTTTAAGGATTCACCACGTTATTAAACATTTTATTAATTGATATTGATAAATAAGCCTGATTCTGTACGAATATTATTTTAATCTACTGAGCAATGGTTCTTTAAATTTGTGATAGTCAAAAATGCACTTGGAAGCGTCAGATAATCCACGCGAGTGTCAAATAATTCATAAAATGTTTTATTTTGATATTGTATTACAAAACTGCTCGTGTATAATACAGATTCTTGTCTGTAATTCAAATAATATGAATTATTCGAGTGAAAAGTGACGACTGCACTGCAGTATGCCCATGAGATTGGAATATTAACTTTGAGAGGGCTCGAGGCAATTAGTACCTACCTACGATAATAGCGATTTCTTGAAAAACTAACTTAAACTATTAAAAGCTCATGCAGTAACTTCGGTGATATATATTATTTAATCTTTTACTATAATTTTTTAAAATAATTTATTTTAATTTAATATTTTTTAATTTAATTGTTACTTTTTTTATTTTTTTAAATACATAAACAGATTGACTAACACAAATTCATGCTTTTAGTTTTATTCGTAAGTTAATTAATCATACATATGGATCCGATTATTACATGAGTTGTTTTTACACTGAACTCCTTATAATATTTATAAAAGTGAAAGTAAAGAAAAGTTATATTATTGTATAAGAATATAGGGAAAATATATTAAAATATTGCTTTTATAATGTTATTTTATGTAACAAATAGGCATTTCTATATATTTATATTGATTGATTAGAATTAAAGCTTTTAATGTTCTCGGGTTCTCTGATCAATAGCATTAGCAGAGTAAGATGGGATATAATTGGCAAAGCGAGCGGAGAATTTATAAAATATTTTCGATAATTTCACCATTTAGTAATGGAAAATGTAATTTTGTGAAGCTTAAAAGCCAATTCGTGTCCCCAATGTCTATACCGATGGAACACTTAAACATGTTATGTTTTTATATGTATAGAATTCTACCGTCGATTGACTCTAGGGTAAACTTCAATTACGTAGACATATTTCAACAGTGGTATTCGAAATCTTAGTGAAACCTTAAGTATGTGTTGCTAATAAAAATATAAAAACGAAATAATGTCCCTGAATATCTCTCATTCGTAACAATGTAAAATTCTATTAAATGTATAGTAAAAGATTTGAACTCAAAATAAGGTGCGAATATGTGGAATCACATTAAACTGAGATCGGATAACTCGGCAGCTCGTGATTGCTATAGCTTAGGGTGTAAGCAATTATGAGGAGAGGAAACCGATATCGGAATTTAAACCGCTGTCAAATGATTTTATATCAAATACGAAATAAACATATGAAACTGAAGTTTTTTTTCATGCTGTGAATTCAGTAATATTATAAGATTAGTCTACTGAATGTTTTATACCAGTTGAAATATTTATTTAATTGCTAATTAGTTTTCCAGGTTGAGAGCCATAATAAAAACATTATTTTTTTATAAATAGTGATGTAACACAATAATTTAAAACAAAATAACCAAATACTTCGTTCTTCTCAGAAATTGTACCAGCATTGACATTCAACAATTGCTTATAAAATCGTTTTTTTTTATAAAGTATGCATTTGCTACTTAATAATTTTCTTTAAAGATTAATTTTCGTATCTAGTGTTCAATAGTTTTGGAATTTCTATTGCGTTTATTACTATTTAAATCTGTATATATTAATGTCCTCTTCTTGTTACTTTTTTATTGTATAGCTGGTAAGAGTGCAAGTGGGTTATATTCCTTTTACAGAGATCACCGCTGCCCATCGACAACCGCATCACCGGCACCATCATCCGCCTTGGTTATATTGCCGCCGCTTGAGCGATATAATTTTAAGTGCCTCCAATACTTCCTCCATGAAGCGCAGTACGAGTACTGTTTTACGTTGGTATGCTGTGAGAATTTGGGACTGAATCGGCTTAATTTGTGCGTCAGCATAGCTGTCTCATTCATGACTCTTGGCCGACCACTAACAAACTCTCACAAAGAACGAACAAATAATAAATATTATTAAAACTGAGAATCAAACCTGGTACAAGACCGTCGGCCAAAAGACTCTTTCCTTTTTGTTTTAGATAATTATTTATTATCATCTGTGAGTGTGGTAAAGGTTTTAGGGAAAATTACAATGGTGAACCCCTTATTAATGTGACATATTTCTGAGAGAAACATCAATTAATATTTGATATTTTCGTCTTTATTTAGGCGTTGTAATTATTCATATGGAAGTCAGTTTTTTCATTATTAAATAGCAAATCTACTTATTGAAAAAAAATGTATTGCATTTTTTTAGAATGCAGTAAACTTTTGATTAAAAAAATAAATTAAGTCATTTCACAATGGTGATTTAGCTATGATGCTAAATGAAATAGTAATGACATATAGATATAATCATGATAAAGATATGATTGACTTACCTTCGCGTCTCGTAAAAGTAAAGTTTCTATACGGAAAGCTTATGAGGTCGAACTGAGAAAGCGTCATCCCAGGAACAAAGTTTACACTCTGCGAATTCTGCCATTGGTATACTAATTGCTGGTTCGAATATGCATCTGCAAGAAAAGATTTTTAAATTTGATTTGCTTTGATTTTGTGCTTATGATCTTAGAAACATAATTAACATTGTGAAAGTGCTTTTTATTTTATTATCATTCAGTGAACACTTAATTAGTATTGTTTGCCATAAATATTTCATGCGAATTATATAATTCCATAATAATCACTTCTTCGTAACCGAATTTAAGTGTAACGTTTCCTTCGAATCAATTGATATATAAGTTCTAGTCGTAATTGGGATAAACAGTTATGAAAAGATACAGTAGTAAAAAATATATATAAGATATTATACATTCAAACAAAACAAACGGAAAAATTCCACGCTCCATTTATTTTTATCAAAGCAAAATGTACCAATTACAAGCAAACAAACATCTTTTAGTTTCTTTAGAGTACATTTCTTTAGTTCTACGAGTATGTGAATAAAATAAAGGAAGTACTAAGGTATCATCTGTATATCTGTTAAATAAAATAAAGTCGAAACTCTGTAATTGCTAATAAGTAATAGTCACGTTTGTCTGTTTAACTGATTAATCTCTTTAATAGAACGTCTTGCCGGCCACGCACCCGCGGTTCTGCAAGGGCTGGGGGTGTCCATGGGTGGAGGACAGCTTGCCCTAGGTGGGGCTCCTGCTCGTTTGCCACCGATAGTATAAAAAAAGAGATCAGCATTATGTGCCTATCCTCAACGGTTCATTAACATGTTCCCGTTCGTTTCGTACCCAAGTCTACGTAGTACGTCTAAGTTTCAGACGCTTGTGCCACAAAGGTTTCGAATCGCATCGAAATTCGATTTTAATCTCGAATTGTTTTCGACAAAACACGCCCTACACAAGCTGGTCTGTTCTACCAGATTTAGTACGCTCTAATAATTCCTTCTGATCGGCGATTATCAAAAATCGATAGAGTTTATACTCACAGCTTCCAAGGATAAGCGGACATGACTGACGATCCATTGGGAAATTTCGAAGTTCCATTGGACATTTGGCTTTAATGGTCAATCTGTTGAAATACTGTTTAATTTTAGATCTTTGGATATTACTATAGTCTTATATAATTATATATAGTAACAATTATGAATCATAAGGGGTCAAAGGGGCTAGTATATAACTAGCTTTGCCCGAGGGCCAGCCTCAGTATCTTAGAACTATATGATACTATAAAGTACAATAAAAAATTGTGTTTTATTTCATTCGTATGTTTTGAGAAAGTATTTAAGGTTTTTCAACCAGGAACAATAATGTGGTGGCAATCTAATGCTTCATTTACATGCTTGTCACGAGAAGCAGCTAGCAATCGTGCGAATTAGGTATAAGTATGTATATGCATGTACAGGTATTCATGGAAGTGCAAGCGAGAGGCCTACGTCCAGCAGTGGACTTGAATAGGCTGATGATGATGATAGTAAATGAATACTAGCAAACGATAATGTTATAATCATCATTAATTTATCGATTAGAACACGCCAACCGATATAAAGTGTTAGAAATCAATTCATTGATATTGGTTGGGGAAAATATTACATTAAAGTTATTAATATAATATTATGTAATAACTTATAACAATAAAAATAAAATAAGTAGATCTGTTTATTATTTAGTTATTTTCGTAGTTTATTAAAATAATCAATCATATTGTACTTGTGAAATAATCAGATATGAAATCTGAGTAGGCGCATTCTTCACGCTGTCAATTAAAATGTCGGACTTTGTTCTAAGCGACGATGAAGTTAATGAAGCGCCAACCATGAGACAATTATTCAAATTTTTTAATTTTCTTCTTGCTCAGTTGTTAATTTTCTAAGAAATTGATTAATGTTGATGTCTAGTAGTTAATAGTCGATGCAATGTGTTCCTTATCCACTCCAACGAATATATATCTTGTGCAATTTATATCAGATCTATTTTAAATAATATATTTTTTCGTAGAACATTAATAACATAAAAACCTTCTTT